>JARGXW010000203.1:0-220267 GCA_029204085.1 Mycena sp. CBHHK59/15
CGATTTTCCCAGCGGAGACCAAAAGACGAAAAGGTCCAGAGACCAAAAAAAGAGGGAGAGGTTGAGGATAAGTCCAGATATCCGAAGGGTAGGGCTGCGGACCGTACCGTATACGGAGACGGCCGTACATTTGACGGCCGTATTTTGGCCTACCCATACCGTATGCCGTCCCGTCGGCACAAATTCCAGGGACTCGAGGGTACGGTACGGCACAAAAACGGCCGTATACGGGAGGACGGCACGTAAAATTGTACAAACGACCTCTACAGGTTAACCAAGGTGTGCCAAGTGTCCCATTCATCACCCTAGCCTCGAATTTAGGTGTGGTATGTCTGAGATTGTCTCTGAGATGTCTCTTAGATGCACAACTGGGAGGAGCAACTATCAGCATTCAAAATTTCCGCGTCTGAAGTCAACGTTATTCATCCCATCCACGTTGACTTTCATCCCGGAGAAATAGGCAAAACAATCATATTTCCCAAGACAAATCCAGAGAAGCAAAATAAAGGATACGCTCAGGATAAAATTGCTCAGATACACGAGAAGAACATAATAATATTTGAACCAAGAATGAACCAAAAAACCCTTTTAGCAGAAGTGTCAGGGAAAGCCCGAGACCGCATCAATTTGCTGCATTACGGTTGAATTTTTTGAACCATTGCACTTGGAGTCAGCTGGGATACAAGAGAGAAACATCAACTCGCCAAGCCTGGCAGGGCAAGTGCCGGCATCAGCTAATGCCGCCCGATGCCGAGTGTCCTGTCTATCAAATGGTCCCTTTCAATTGTTTCAGCCGTCCTTTCTGCGAGCTGCGTCCCAGTTCGGTTGATTTCAATTCAATTGCCGGCCATTTGGACATACCTTTGGAGGTGCCGTACATACGGTTTCAATGCCGTATACGGCCGTATTTTTGACGGCCGTAATGGCGTACGGTACGGCAAAACCCGTCCCGTCCAATGGTGGGGTGGAAGGGGTGACGGGACGGTACGGGTGCCGTATTACGGAAGCCGTATAACCGTCTTTTACGGTTCGGGTCAGCAGCCCTACCGAAGGGGTTGATTGATTCTCGAATGAAAGAGGGGGTCCAAGGAGTCTGAGAGACTCAGTGAGAGAGCAGTGGCTAAGCCTTCCAGGTCGTAGTTGTCTTGCAGTGAGCATCAGGGGTTTGCGGAATCACAAACAAAAAAAGTCGCCGATCAATTGACTCGGCGCTTTGCCTTGTATGGCCTAATTTTGTACGTTATTGTCGGCCGAAAAAAATCGGATGCGTTCGGCGTTCGAACGCGTTTGAACGCGTTCAGCAAAATCTTCAGGTCGGTGAACGCTGAACCGGACCTGCGGTTCAGGTTCAGCTATTTGCTGAACCTTGAACCTGAACGCGCGTTCGGTTCGGTCCGGTTCAGGTTCGAACCGAATTTTTGAACCGAACCCTCCCACCACTAGCCCAGTTTCTCTGCTGAATCTCGGAAGACTGCGCAAGTCTCCGAGTCGCCAGAGTCCGTGCGGACCTTGAGCGGGCACTGCCGGGTGGAATCATTGCAAAACCCCGGTCGCTTGTTCCATTCCCGACTCTTTCGGCTCTCGCACTGTTGTCAATGTTGCGCTCGCATAGCTATGTAATCTAGTAGGCATCCTGCGCTGCCTTGTGTCAAGCCTTTCAAGTTTGCAAATTCAGATGGTCTACGGGAGGCTCGTTCCCTTAAGATCATCTGGCTCATGCGAATCAAGGGCCGACCCTCCAACGGTGTTCAACCGATTTCCGCACTCGTGCTCCTACTTCTACGTCTGCGAGTCGCAGAAACCCACAGAATTATGTCTGTGTATTCTTTCGATGCCTTTCCATCGTCTATTTGGGGTTGCGATCCGCGTTCGCCCCTTGCAGCGTCCTCTCTATTGCCACCCCTGCAGCCAAGCCCCTGCCCAATGCCAATGCTGTTTAAATACGCCGTATTTCTCTGATATTCCCCATCACACGCTAGTCGATCGACGCGTCGTAACGCGCTCTGGAAGAACTTCTCCACCGCTGAAATGCGTCTGAGGCGTAAAACCTCATCTGCGGCACGTTCAATCTGAAGTCAAAGCCGTGGACTGGAATGTGCTCAGATAATCTGGATGCTGCCACGTAGTTCTCTCCATTTATGCGAATACTTCCAGTGCATCTACTTATTTCATCATTCTGCGCCCCGTTGTTGCGTTGTCCGTGTCCCGCACACCCGGGGTCTCTCAGGCGCCTCTATTTCGAGCCGCTACGAATCTCTGAGTACCGTGCCGGACAGCGAAGTATTCATGCTGTTTTTATGCCCGTGATTCTCATGTGGCTGGCCATCGGTCTGCTCGTGTGCGCGCAAAGTAGTATGCATTTTGTGCATATCCATCTGGTATCCGCCAATTTTCGGTGTGTCTCCAATCTACGTCTCTATGATTGAAACTCGACAGCACCCTCAAGCAAGTTTCGCGTCAACTCACACGCCGCATCGCACTTGTTCTTCTTCCTTTGGCGTTCTCCCTTCCCTTATTTTGGTCCGTTCTTGCTATACATTAATGTTCCGGTGCCTCCAATCCGTGGTTAGTATTTCAGGTGTATTCTGTTCAAGAAAAATCCTGACACCTCGTTCCAATCACTGCGTTCCGACCCCCCGTAGACAGAGGTCTGTCTGTGTTCGTGTACCTGGGTGTACCTCGGTCTACAGGGGTAGACGGACCCTGTGTACGCCATGTACACACATATTGGTCTCAGTTCGTCTTCCGGCTGTGTACGTGCCATATTCCGATCACGGTCTACCTTCGGCTACCTTGATCTACGTTCGGCTATGTTCGGCTACTTCGTGTAGACACAGGAAGACCCAACTAGCCGCACCATGGTCTCATAACTTGGCCTCCGGACATATCCAGCCAACTCGTAGACAATTTGGATGAAGGCTGCCATTGGGCTACATTGGTCTACCACTGTGTCTACCAGTGGCTACCTGTAGTAGGCAGAGGTAGACCAAGGTACACCAACATAGACCAAAGTACACCTACGTACACCAACGTAGCCACACTGGGGCTACGGAGGGTACACATATGTAGGCATGGGCCTGTGTCTACCCCCTTGTCTACCCCAGTAGACAGACCCCTCTGTCTACGGGGGGTCGGAACACAGTGAATCTCATGACGACGTGTGCATGCCATTGTACCATAAACCGCTTCAATCCACTTATCCGTGGCCGCCAAGCCAGGTTCCGGCTCTCAGTAAATATACTTGCGGGTCTGAGAATGGAGCGCCGGTGTCCTCCGTGGGTTTATCATGGTGCGTCCTGTACACATTTTACGACGCGACATTAATACGTTTCAGTTCCGTCAAGTCTTTTGCCATTGCTAGTCATCTTCTTGTCGCATTCCCGGCGAGTCTTTCGCCTGCGTACTTTCGATTAACACCCCGGCGTTACCCGATCCTTCCGTGTGCACGACATATGATTCCTTGTGGCTCATCGCGTGCGCGCGTTCCTTGCTGGGTGCTGGTGGATTCTTGAATAGCGCATGCACTCCGTGGTGTCTAAATTTTGGAGCCTCCTTCCCGGCTGCCGTTGTCTTTCTAGGGTGACGACTAGATGTACTTCTTTATATATCCACAATAAAATCGCTGTGCCCTTAGCGCTGTCAACGCAATTCATCTTGCAATAAATTAACCCACGCGGACGCCGCTATCCACACTGATCGTTTGCCTTTTAAGGATGCCGGCGGTGAGTTATTTCGTTCCTTGTTGTTGCCTCGTGGCTGATTCTGACACACTCTCTCCTTCTCGTTCACCCATCAGTTTATGCTGTCTTCCGCTGTTCTCGTTCTTCTCTTCAAGTATTTCTTCACACGACAACGGGAGCCCTGTAGGTACCTGAGGGAAGTCACTTGAGGATACTTGCCGTCTGCGGCATGCGCACGGGTCCGACCAATAATTGCTGAGTGGAGGCAATTGAATCCCCACGTCGTCAATTCGCGCTGCGGGTTCTGTGCGGATCACTAGGCTAGACTTCGTGTGCATTTCATCACAATCTACCGCTAGGCTCTTTTATATTCTCTAGTTGCATGTTCTTTGCTCTGGTCCTCTGCTGGGTTAAATATCTTGCTTGGATTGCCACCCACGGTCTTCGTTTCCCCCTTTGCCGCTATTCAATTTGCCGCCGGAGCTGCCCGTCTCTAAAGAAGCCGGAGGCATTGGGAGTCCATGCTCGAGCCGTGCAGAACGACAGCGGCTGCACCTATCCTTCTCCGGTCCTAATAATAATAATTTTGGAATCTGGCCAATGGTGGAGTTATGATCCAAGTTAATACTGGGGGGGGGGTATAGTATATGTACTATTACTAGGCTGCGGGCGCTGTTCCCGCCATCCCCTCGAAGCAGAAGCAAAAGGCTGCCAAGATCGCCGGCGACAATGGCTCCGAGATCGACAACTCCGGCAGCCAGTCGCGATCGGACGATGCAGAAATAGATGAAGACCAGCAGTCCGGCGACGAGGGATCCATCGATTTAGATGCAGAGGTACGCATTTAGCCGTTATTCATCTCCTTCCTTCATCGGACACCATTCATCTAGCGTCCTCAAATCATTCTGGACGACGGGGCCATGAATGATGATCTTTTTAACTTCGGTGACTTGGATATCCCGAAACCAACCCATCACCGCCGACGATCTTCCTCCTCCTCTTTGTCGATGGCGCCACCACCGGAAACCCACTATGATGACGAGATCAACGGTGTCGATGGCGATGCAACATCCTCAGGTATGGAGGATGTCGAGGATGTTAAACCACACCCTGTGCGTTCCTGTTTCTTGTCTATCTGTTCAGCAGTTCATTCTTCTTCGGTCGCGCTCATCTAGGCCCCGAAATGCCAGAAGACGGCTCAGCAAGTCAAACACGAGCAGGAGGTACGTAACTTCAGTAGCATACTCTCAATCCACTTCCCGATTTTACATGCAGCAACCCAAACTCGGCGCGTCGAGAGTTGTTCATGCCCAGTTGGCTGTCAAGCCGAAAGTATCGTCCGAGTCTGACTGGGACCCCTCCGCGCGCATCGTGTTTCTAAACTATGTTATTTTGATACCAAAATTGAATTTGCTTGCGCCTCCTGCGGTGTTCTGAGCCAATATAATGGAGATATATGAAATAATTTTCTGCCAATTTCTATGAAGGTTTGCGCGCAACCTTGGCTGAAATTTGTCGAAAAGTACGTATAATTTAGGTATTTTTGCCGGGGATAACATATTTTGTCAAAATTGTGATCATTCAGAAAATTCCAGCAATTTTCTCGCAATTCCAAGAGAAATAGGCAAAATTTTCTGTGGGGGGTTTCCCTGATGCCCTCACTCTCGTATTCCTCTGCGTCCATTCGTCTCCAAATTTTACATATGTCAGGGTTGCTACCGGCCCCTCGGGCCACGGAAAAATCGTCCCGGGCCGCTAAGAGAGTGAGAAGCTTGGTCATGTGTGTAATTCAATTCATCGTCATTTTGCAAATATGAACCCACGCACAGTATGAACGACTCGAGTGCGCAGCTGTGAATGACGGGGGCATCAGTTATCATGGCGGGACGATGAACGGGCAACGTACTTCACGGGAGCGCTGTTGCAGAAGGAGCCCTGAGTCTCGAGGACAGCCCCCGTGCATCCAGGGCCACAGAAGGTGAAAACATCGAGGGGTCCTGCCACTACATGGTGTGAGAATGGGAGGGAGGGAGGCGGGGGTTTGGACGCTCACGACTGATGTCGACTTCAAGCATGTTCCAGGCAACGCCTGCCGGAGCAGTGACGCACGAGTCCAAACTGCTGGTGCGGCTAGTACTCTGGTCAGTCAGGGATCTTCGAGCGCCACTAAATATGCTTACGCTGGGGCGGGGTTCGGAGGGAAGGTCTGAGCTGCTGTGGAGTTGTGCAGGCATCCGCCGTTGTTGTAGAGGCGCCAATTATAATTCTGGGCAACGGCGACCTCGATGATAGCGAGCAAGGTGGTAAGAGCGAGTTTCATGTTGGATTTGGGATGGACTGCAGAGTTCGGAGAACGTTGTTTTGAGTGGCCGCTCTTAGAGATGCAGGAACCAGGACTCTTTATGCATCGTGACTGAACCGCTTGATTGTATGGGCGAAGCCCCTTTGAAGTCGTTCCTGACCCTCTTACTTCGAAGTGTATTGGTACCCAATCGTCAGACTTTGTGAATTTTTTCCCACGAGCATTCAACACTTACAGTAACTCCCTGCACAAAGTTTAAGAGGCAAAGTGTCTTTCAATGGCATTCTAAATCAAATTTCCTCTTGAAAATATGTGCCTTTCTGCCCTTTCTATCCCAAACCACATCCCCGCCCTTTCGGGTATCGGCCCGCGCCGGCGCATCAAATTTCGGCATCTCCGTTCTGCTCTACTACATCTGATGGGGAAGCTGGCCACACTAGGAAGCTGGCCACTTGGACAATATAAGGCCAATGAGATTTGGTTATTGAAAGTTTGTATGTGGGGGACCGAACATGACCTTGGGAGATGTCCCATGCCAAATTTCGGAACGAAACGATGACTTGATCAAAAGTTATGGCATGTTTGACAGCGGCTCGAGGTGTGGGAACATCAATTCCTTAGCACTGTGAAAGATGAATTGCTCGCTGCTCCACCATCTCTTGCTTGATTTCCGAGTCCCTGGGCTCGTTATGTCCTCTTAACACCTGGCTTCAATCCTATGTTGTTTTGGCCTTGAAAATTGTTTCCATCCCTTTCCAAACTTCGCACAAAGGGGCCATTGGTGGTGTTTTGGCCAGCACTTGGCTCCACCTGTATCGGGGGAACCTTGGCCACTGCGGGCTCGGAACTGGTTACAGGTACTATACATACCAAATCCTTCGATCTATGAGGCGTAGCCTAATTTTATGTACTTTGGCTGCCCCTCACCCATGGCCATTGCGTCAAATCACCCAAATTCTGTCTTGTTGATTCCCAAATACACTGTGGGCCATAGTTGTATCAGGGTGTCGAGCTGAGGGTTCATGTACATCCATATTGGTCTGATTAAGTCCCTTGAAGCTTGCTTTGGGTAAGCATGTCCTCTCGCTGCTGGGTGGCCCTCATTTAGTCGGCTGGATGGTTACCGCTGATCTATCCCTGTATCAGAAGCACCCTGTTCCATTGGTATTATACGCCTCATGTAGCATTTAGCCTTCCAAAATAGAGCATTCGGGTCCATTGAACATTATTAGGGACTCCAAGGCCACTCATATGGCTGGCAACAATCGATTTGGGTGGGTGGCCAGGTACCCTGTCAACTGCCTTTTCGGGACTACCGTCCGAAATAAATTCACTAAGCAATCAAAATGCCACCAGAATTTGCCCCAACTGGTTTGACCGATTCATGGGATGTGTGCCTTCAGTTTGTAGCCATTGGGCCCATGGTGAGATCCTCTACATGCCTTTTAAACGGCCAAAACCTCTTAGGTGGCCAGGTTCCCCCTCATATATAGTAGCCCTGAGCCTTGGGTGGAGAGGTTGTTCATTTGGGGTTGCTGCACATTGATATCACCTGGGGGATCGGCTTCTGCTCCAGTTACGCCTGCGAAGCGCAGAAAGTTTAGCCCATCCCCGCCTTCTTCTGTCGCTCCAGACCCGGTGGCGCCGGGGCCCGTCTCGACAACAGGGCAGCCGCCATCAAACATGCCTGTTCCGTCGGCATTCGATATCACCCCATCGGGTCCCATGCTCTACAGCCATCCATTTCAGCACTACCCGCAGCACATGTCTACTGCGACAGCTCCATTCATGGCCCCATTTCTCCGCCTCTTCCGTACTCCATGGCCGGCCATCCCATGTTTCCTCAGCCGGGGTTTTCCTCGAACGCTCCTTTCAATTCCCGCGGCGAATACATTTCGCCTACTTCTATTGATCCCTGCGTCCTGAACTCGTCCGCTGACCCTAGCTCTTCCTCTGGAGCCGGGCGTTCCAATGACGAGGAGTCTGCATTCAACAAGTCGGCGGCCAATCCATACAGTTATCCCATGACACAAATGTGGGTACTTTCGACTTTTAGCGTCTTCCAGCTCGTTCTCAACGATTTCATAGCCCCCCAACTCACCAGTCTACATCAAAGTAAGTGTTCTTTCGATGCTCATCACCGTGATCTCATCATTTGCAGGCCGGCCACACCAGCCAAGGCTGCCAACAAGCAATCTTCGAGTGTAACTTCAACGGAAACGGCATCGGGATCGCAATCTGCCTCCCAAGAATCGACTTCCGGCCCAACCCCGGGGCCTTCCAGTGGTGCGACGACTTCGGGTGCTCCCGGGCACAACTTGAATCTTCGGCCGCGCAAGTAATTTACGAGACGAACATCTTTGTTGAAGTTAGTGTACATGTTTAAATAATAAATGCACCCCCACTCTCTTCTTTGTGCTTGAGTCTCTTTCTCCACCCACCAACGTTATTGAGTGATATTTACATCTCTTCGTGGTACGCGACAGGTCACGTTCACCGAATGACCTTCGACCACGTCAAACTTTGATGAGACTGGAAGAAAATCCGTGACTGGTAAGATTCAAAAATCTACGTACCCAGGACTGCCATAAAAAATAGCAGCATACGCTATGTCGTGCAGGAAAGCCTTTCTAAATTTTCTAATAGGTCAATAAGCCATTACCCGTATGAGCCCGTGCTGCTAATTGAAAGTAGTCGATAGCAAACGCGTCATCCTCCTCATTTAGCCTGATCATGGGTGCATTATATGACAGAAAACGGCCCTATTCCGTGCCGCAGGAACAACCGGCCCGCATCGGGTATTGCTTTGCTTGCCGTTCGCTTCCTGCACATGACTCCTCAATCCTTATCGATGCCAACCCTGCGCTCTCGCAGCTCCTGCTTCACACTGCAATGTCCGCATTAAACTCGCTCATTGTCCAAGTCGCAGATAGAACCTCCTGCTCTTCATTCCCGCGTCCGAAATCTCAGGCGACGTCTCCTCCTTGATTTCTCTGTAATTTTACCTACCTACCTATTTCTGGAATAGCAAACACGGTTTTGGTCTGTTCTGAAATCGCTTCTCGCACTGGGGGCAAGACCCATGACCGTGGGTTCATGGTGTTTGATGGGCAGAGGACGGACACTTGCCATGGCATTTGCCATGGCCGAGCACATTCCCTTTGTCTTCCGGCCCGCCTTTCTTCCGAATCCGTGATGGTGTTGTTGCAATCAAGCTCGGTGTTTATCAAGTTGAGTCGCAAATGAGTTCATAACACTCTAGTTGAACAAGAAATGAGATGATAAAATAAACATCAGAGTGAGCCACCCAAGCCTTATGATATGGCTTGTGCAAACAGGAAGGCCGGGGAATAACTTTCATTTCACGAAAATTCGATGTTTAATAGATTTCAGCCCACAGGAATGTCCACCAAGACACAAATTACGAAGCAAGTTGTGAGATTTTGGTAGAATTTTTGGTAGAAATCTCGCCGAGAGCTTCAGCAAAATATAGAGTGAGTTGCTGTTGGCCAGTCTCGATTTCGCTCTCCCCCCGCCACATACCATCTCGTAGCCTACATGTGTCGTCCTCCATCTCTGGCAGGAGAGGGAGAAATTCTGTGTGAGTTCTCTAGGGCTTTTTTACCATGCAGAAGCTCGAGACCTCCCAGAGATGTCCTCAGCAATCTTCACTGTGTAAGAAAGACTTCATTTGGAAGATGATGTGGATAGAACAGTAAGCCCAATTGTGAGCCTCCAAACAAGCCTCTTTTGGCAGTTATCTTTGTTGCGCAGGCTGAAGTTTTTACGCAAAGAGTCTTACCTGTACTGATTACTTTTTTTAAAGCCAAACGACTTAACTTGGCAATATTTCACTAAACTTCTGCCATTGTATCCTAACTACGGTGGTGGGCTATCTATCTGATCCTGGAATGTGGGGCCACATTCCATTTTCCCTAAGCCCCAGCACCAGAATCTGGCTGCTTCCCCTTTCCTCCTTTCCTCACTGAACCCCGTTTTCGGCGTCTTTTACTGTCTTCACCCTCTCCTTTCCCTGATCTGGCTGCTTTTTAACGAGAATGTGACTGCTTTAACAAGAATGTGACTGCTTTAACAAGAATGTGGCTGCTTTAACAAGAATGTGGCTGCTTTAACAAGAATGTGGCTGCTTTGACAAGAATGTGGCTGCTTTTAACAAGTGGCTGCTCGCTCGGGAATGTGGCTGTTTTCCATCTTCTTCACCGCAATCTGGTTGCTTTTTTCCTCAAGGACCGCACGTCCTAAAGGAAAATCATCATGCATCATGTCCTTGCTGGTCGGACACAATTTCGGTCACACACCCTTGAGCAGAGCAAGGGCCAACACAACTGTTTCTCGCAGCAACCACGTGGGGTTAGGACGCAAAAGAATCACAAATATTCAATCCTGTTACAGTGGGAAAAGAAAGGCTGGCGCAGGAATCGAACCCGCGACCTTCTGATGATGCTTGAAATTCTGTGAACATCAAGGTAACCACTAGGGTTAGGGTTAGGGTGGTTTCAAACAAAAACACTCAAGAGAGCGGATGCGAAAGCAAGGACAACAGGGTGCTGGGGATCCAACACCAAACCTGTTTCGCTTATATGCTCTTCAGGTCCTGGCTTACTCATTCATATTACATGACTAAGTGACTCATACTGACTCAAATGACTCAGAGTGACTCATGGTGACTCATGGTGACTCATGCACTTAGTAAGCTTATTCAGCCATCAGTCATAATGCCTAGTCAGCACCAATCTTACTCAGCAAGTGCCTTGGCACTTAACTAATCAGATCATCTGACTTGGTCTTACTTAAGACTAACATGTGACCGATCACCTGATCGGATCACATGACTCACTTATCTTGTGACTCAGGGGTTGAACTTAAACGTTTACCTGTGCCTACGGGTTAGCGTTTTGGTTAAGGGTTAGCGTTAGCTAGAGTACAAGAGTTTATTAGCAAGTTAATGGCATCCAGATTAAGGATAGTGCTTACGGTTAAGGTTAGGTTAGCGCGGGTAGCACCGACCTTGTAATGCACTTACTGATAAGCTTGTTCATGTTGAAAGAATTATGCTCTTACTGTTGGCGTCCTAGTCACTTACCTGATGGAACCTCACCGAGAGTCCCGTAGGACCACCAGGGATATGGTTCGTACAGAGCGTTCGGCACGCTTACAGACTAGTTTACCGGCTCACCGGTAACCTATAGTTGAAAACAAGTAAGAAGGATCGTCTGAACCTATGTCAGATGATGACTGAGCATCGTCGGACATTGTCACGTTTCGATCTTCTTCGATAGCATCTTGTTCGAGCGTGGATAATACTGTCTTTTTCCAGAGACTTGTGACGTCGAATAAATTCTTAGTGCGTTTGCGACTAACAATCATTCGTCTGTTGAGTATTCCGGTTTTCCGCACATCTGGTATGAGCTGGGGGCCGTCGGGGGTCTGAACTTGGGAGCAGAGCTCACCTATCATCACCTCTAAGTCACCAGTCGCACCAGAGAATTGTGGGTAGTGGATGCTGAAAGCACCCGACTCGGCATGGGCTAACCATTGCCGCCAGAATCCTAGGACAGTATCTCCTAATTCTTTTGCAGAGAAGTAATTCCATGCCGTGTTAAAGCTGGATTTCAGTACAAGAACTTCGTCGGGCTCATGCTTTTCCTTAACGGTCAAGCGTTTGTTCCATCGTTCTGTAATATTAACTGAGATCCATTTTGTAACATGGTCCTGCGGGTAACCGCACTTAACATAAAGTGCCGCCAGGCTCTTTATGGCGTCGATGTAGTGTGAATGAAGACTACATAGCGTGGCTAGCCGAGACATCTCACCGATGAAGGTCCCCCTCTTAACGTCGAGGGGGTGGTGGGATATCCAAGGAATTCTCTCTTGGTGGGAACGCGACTTGCGATACGGCATGTGTTGCAGTTTACCGTGTTCGTCGATGTAAAGCGTCATGTCCAGGAAGGTCTGGTAGTGATTGGACGCGTTCCACTCTATCGTGCAGCCATCGAATTTGACCGTCGACGCAATGTGTATAGCTTCCGCTTCAGAATGAGCGTATACAAGTGCGAAGCAGTCGTCGATGTATCTCCCATAAAATGGTATTAAGGGATGACTCAAGACTTCTAATTTACGTTCATGCCACCAACCATAGAGGTTGGCTAGGTCAGGAGCGTCAGCAATGCCCATTGCAAGGCCTTGCTTTTGTTTATAGATCATGTCTTTGAACCGCATGATAAGGTTTTTGTTGCCGACTGACAGGCATCTAATGAACATTTCCGTTTCTCTTAGTTCCTGTTCCGTTTTCGCATTTCCACCATAATAGAACTCCTCATAAAGGGCCTATCAGGCATCGCATACAAAACTGGGGGGGGGCGAGTCTTAAATCTCTATTTACTGGCCCGGTATTGCTCGGTACGGCCTGAAAATTTGGGTGTGGGGTCCTTGATATGTCTTGACCCACCTCATACAATACCCAATCAGGAAACCGTGGGATACTTCCTTACTTGGCAATTTTACAAATAAGGTGAGAATCCTGTTTGAGCTGCAATAGGGACATCTAGAAGCACCTCTGCTGATCCTAGATTGCTCAAAGTAGCCTGTATGTCCATTTCCCACCCTCAGATGCTATGTCTGATCATTGAAACACGCTGCAGATCCCAACTTGGTAAAGTAGTTTGGGTCAAGGCTGAAATCTCTATTTACTGGCCCGGTATTGCTCGGTACGGCCTGAAAATTTGGGTGTGGGGTCCTTGATATGTCTTGACCCACCTTATACAATACCCAATCAGGAAACCGTGGCATACTTCCTTATTTGGCAATTTTACAAATAAGGTGAGAATCCTGTTTGAGCTGCAATAGGGACATCTAGAAGCACCTCTGCTGATCCTAGATTGCTCAAAGTAGCCTGTATGTCCATTTCCCACCCTCAGATGCTATGTCTGAACATTGAAACATGCTGCAGATCCCAGCTTGGTAAAGTAGTTTGGGTCAAGGCTGAAATCTCTATTTACTGGCCCAGTATTGCTCGGTACGGCCTTAAAATTTGGGTGTGGGGTCCTTGATATGTCCTGACCCACTCATACAATACCCAATCAGGAAACCGTGGGGTACTTCATAAGGTGAGAATCCTGTTTGAGCTGCAATGACACTGACTAAAGGGACTTACAGCTCTTTGCAGAACTTAGGGCACAGACATTTTTTCTTCCTTTTCTTCCTTTTTTGATCCCCTGGACCAGAACAGCTGTTCCAGCCTCAGTTCTGGTCGGTTTCCTCGAGAGTATGTCCAAACGATCCACACTGTAAATACAGAGGGCATGGCACCTTACGATTTTTTCTGGGATGGCGACAATGAATACCTGGGGCCAATTCATGATTTTTGAGACATCAAAAAAGTCTTAAAAAGGAAGAAAAAATGTCCGTGCCCTAAGTTCTGCAAAGACCTGTAATACAATGTAATGCCGTATCTGCAATACATCCTGCAGATCCCAATTTTTGTCAAGTAGTTTGGAGCTTGTAGTGTGCACGGAAATTTGCAATGTTCTCTGCAGGAGTATTATATGCAGGCCTGCAGATCCGGAGAAAATACAGCAAGTACGGAAGTGGGAGAGGAAAAATGTGTACCTGTTGCATCATCTCTGTGTATGCCAGCCCTGCCCTCCCATATGAGTCCATTTGCCAACTCTCTTCTCCCATCTAACATTGTGCCCAGCGAACCACAGTGACAAACCACCATGCACCGGACTGGGAGGCAAGTTAGCAAAGAAGAGGAGAGGCACACACACCGTACCCTTTGCATTTTTCCTCGAGTCAGACGTGGCACCAGCTGCACATGCAGGCAAAGGTACAAATTTGGGCGCTCGGGAACATGTGCGGCTGGCTGCCCTCTCCAACGACGGTGATGGCATCAACATCCTCCATTCTGAGCTGATGTGAAGCAATTTTTCGAGTCCGGCCCTGTGAGATGATAGCCCATGCACTTCCAAACAAAACTGTCTCTTTAGATTGCTTTCTTGCGTCCCCACCATCGAGTGCGGTGGCCTGGAAGCTCTCCATTCTGAGCTGATGTAAGGCATGGCAAAATCAATGTGGCCAAAGGCCATGTCTGTTACATCAACATACTAAATTATAATACTTGCCTGCAGGAAACATGAGCGGCCTGAATGTTCAGGCATTGATCACATCACTGGCACCCTCAAACAAGCTCAGAAATTGCACCAGGTTATTTAAATGTTACGGGAAGTCACCCACTGAATCGATTCAAGCTACACTCTTTATAAAATTAAGTGTTGATATGCCTGCTTCACCGCTGAGAGTGTGAGCTAAAACAAAACTCTACTCCGAGTGGAGAAACAGTAGACGCGGGTGTGCGAGGTGGTCTAAGACGAACCAAGACTCAACTCCTGGTTGAGATGAACATCTCATTCACATTTACTGACTCGGACAATGTCCCCAGACGCCGTTACACCTTCACTCTTCAATTCTTGAATGCCAAAACTATGACACTATAGACCGGTATGTTCCTTATCCAACATCCAACATCTCATTCACATTTACTGACTCGGACAATGTCCCCAGACGCCGTTACTATGCTCGATTATCCCGAGTCCCTAGTGCCGTTAATATGCTTGTCCAACTCAACTTGAGGTACATCTTGTTTGATTGTTTCCACTCAGTCTAGTTTGAACTGTTTAGATTCGTTGTACTTCCTTCCGTCATTCTCTCCGTTGCCCTTGCTTGCTGACACATCGGTCCAACTTATCATCCTCGCCGAACGCCGCGAGGCCGTTGCCATGCTTGTATACTTCAAGGTAAGTCATTTTCCCATTCAATCATACAATTCATTTCCCTTACTGTCAATTCAAGGCTCGGACGGTGTCTCTGTACTCCAGAATGTAGAGACTGCGAACGACTGTATGCTGGGAGGTACACTAGATTTATCCGTTTGAATTTAAGTACTAAATGCATCAGAATTGAATGATACTCGCTGCTGACTTCAGTCCAAGACTCGTTGTCGCAGTAACGAGTTCGCGTCTGGTAGACAGAATAATGGGTCGGAAGTCCGGGATATGGGAAGTACGGATGAAGTAGAAAGGAGGCAAATAGGTCCCAGAAAGTCGTAGATGCGTGAAATAGAAAATGGGTGTGATTCGGGGAAAGTGCCTTGCGGGCGTGAGGTACGAGTGCGCGGTAGAAAGGACTCGAGATAGGGAATATCTGGGGCTCGGGTGGATGCTGTTCACTGGCGACGTGCCCACGGTGGGACACTCAAGTCACTGGTCGCGTCGATTGTGGTGGTTTGAGCGTAAGGGGAGTATATTTGGCCATATGTACGTACAAACAAATACACGGTCCGAAGACCGGAGTATCGTAAGGTACGTACAGGGGTAACGGAATAGGGGATGACGACCTGCGGTCCAACCCACCCTTCCACATCGTTGAACTCGATGTGTGTCCTTGTTTATTCTTCTCTAATTTCCAATTCGATTTTTAATTCAATTTAAGCTGTAACATTCATATGTTTGAACCTGGCCCATTATTCCAAGTGTCGGAAAAACACTGTTTGGGTTACAACGGATTGAGCAGGCTTATCGGCTTATAGGGGATTACGATGCATTATAAGCCGCTGGCAGGGTGGCTTATAAGTTGTTCCAAGCCAGTGCAAGCCGTTGCAGGGCACGTAATGCACTTACGGGCTTGGGAGAGATTTTGATGAAGTACAATCACCGAAGTTCTTTTCCAGCGACTTTTGGATTTTTTGACTTTCGAAACCGGTGTTCGTTATTCGGACCGTGCCGCGTAATCCTACCTACTTAGCTACCTACCCACCAAACCACTTTTCGAACCCTTTTCTACTCGAGGATCTTGACATTATTTGCAACTTTCATCAGCGGCTTGGTCTCCTAAATTTGATCAAAGTCCCGGACCAACCAAATTTCATTGGAGCCACGTGCGTACGAACTTGAAGCCAGGCAGCAGGCTGCAGCAGGCTGCCACAAGAACAATGGCAACTGTCAATTGATGGGAACAAAGCCAGTTGTCAATCGATGTCACATCCTGTAGCACTATGTATGTAGACGTAACATTGGACCTGTACTATGCGGCACTAGTGCCACGTAGTCCAATCAGGGTTTGCTGATGTTGTGTCATCGTCTCTTTCTCTCTCCCTTCATCTTCTCCACCCCACTTGACCTTTCTGGTCCGACACCCATACTTGGTCTCTTGCTATGTCCATTAAAGGACCTGGTCCTTGCCTTTAGTTTCCTCTAGAATCGTTTTAAAGTCTCGGATACCTTGCCACTTCAAGTCATCTGTCGATGCCACCTCAAGTCGCTCTTCAAGTTCCTCGCAAGATATATATATTGGCAGCTCTCGTCCTCAAACCCTGTTCTTTCCTCCGCACCGGTGTTTGTGGACTGTCTTCATCATGTGCTGTCACCAAGTTGCTCTACCTCAAGGACGCCTCAAGGACCTCAAACTGTCCCCTCAATGTCTCTTAAATCCTGTCTCCTTAAGCTGTGTTTTTTAAACCCCTTCTCCTTAAGCCTTGTAGTCTTCTTCTTTAGAGCTAGACCGCTCTTCCCTCGGTTCCGGTGTCATGACGATGTTATGTATGGCCGCCGAAGTGCAAGTCGCATCTGACTGCATTCCTATTGAGCTGGCTGACGTGTTTTGCAGGCGCACCACGTACACGCTACGGCCAGTCTACGATCGGCTACCGGCTATTGGGATGTACAACCTGTCCCCGCAACCTGTCCCCGTCGCGTCGCATATCGACTCCAACGCTTGTGACCCGAGCTTACGGAGCGGAGCGTCCATCATTACATCCTAGGGCAGTGTTCAATAGCTACAAACCAATATTATTCCGCTTTCTTCATTTTTTCATCGCACTGGCCTTATCATTATTGTTGTCATTATATGTGAACCAGCAGCCGCTGCCAGGCCACCCTGGTTATAAGAGGATACAAGCCATCTTAATTCCATAACGGCATGTGAGTGCTTGTAAGCCATGCCGTGGCTTACAAGTACATATATTAACTAGACCCACGTGTTACAATCCACGTCAAAAATTATCGGCTTATAACGGCTTATAATGGAATGTGATCCGTTATATTCAGTTTGGGATTTTTCCGACAAGTATCTAAGGGTTAATAAGGCCGTATAAACGTCCGGGCTCATTATAAGGGCTTATCTTATATTAAAATAAGGGCTTATATTCGCTAACACTTATCATTATAATGCAACACTGCGCGCGCTACCCCGCCCGCCGCGCCGCTGCCGGGGCGCGTTGATGGGCCACCGCTCACGCACGCGGGCCGTGCACGTTGCCTTCGGCCGTCGTCCGCCGTCGTGCCGTCAGGCTGTGTGGGTTGATGTGTTAGTTGCACCTGCACCATTTTTCTGCGCCGGCCTGCGCGCCAGCGGCAGCTACGCATACGGGAGCCAACCTGCAGCCCATCGCGGTGCACGTAGCCGGTCGCCGTCGGAGGGTGCGCTGCCGAACGTAGCTGGTCGCCTTCGATGGGGCTGGGCATGGCTTTAGTATGGGGGGATCACTGGCAGCGATGCAGCCAGGGCCAGGGCCAGTATTCAGGTGTACGTGTCCCAGCGCAAACACGTGCGCGCTCGGTGCGCGGTGAGCGTGTCGGGCGTCGGCTGCTGTATGGCGCCGGCTCACCCCACCCTGCCCCGAGCACAGGCGCCACGCTCGCGCATGGCGCGCTCCTGGCTCCTGGCCGCATTTGCCATTATCGCCGCTGCAGTGAGGTTACAGCGCTAGCGCAACGGATGCAGTTGCTCTGGGTGCTCCTCGAGCCCGCACTCCAAAGAAAGTGCCTGCGCACGGGCATGCTCTTCGGGTGCACCTAGCGCAGGAGCCGACCGGTGCATCCGGCTTCGACTTTGTTAGGCGTCGAGAGCGCAGCGGAAGGCGCTGAGCTTCGTGAATGCGCATGCCGTTTTGGATGTTTCCGCGTGAATGTCGCCATGCTTGAAACCCAGTCAAGAGAATCGTACAAGCGCACCTTCGAGCCGATTTGGGTGGGATTCCCTCAGCGCGCACCCCAGTTAATCACCCAGAACATCCTCTTCTTCCAATAGACAAGCAAACGGGCAGGGACGAAAAGCGAGTGTCCGTGGCGGACACCGTCGTAAGTTGAAGGCTGGAGGAGTTAGGTATTGGTGTAGGCGAGCGTTGTGCTGAGACGAAGCGAGCGCAGGCAAGCTAAAGAGAGGAAGAGAGGCTGAGTGCTAGTGACATGGCAGCTCGGCATCATCGGCTCGAGTGACCGGTCACAGCTGTGATGCGTATGAGCACACACTTCCTTCATTGTTTTACACCCTCCACTTGGTCTAGTAGACATTGCGAGTTAGACAAAGCTTCTTAGAATTATGAACCGCAACTGCCTACGGAAGATTGAAGCTGCCGGGTGAAAAAGAATTGGGACCATAAACTGCGACACGGTATGATCCATATATACACGGGGGAGGCTAAAGGAACTCCAGAAAAATAGCTGAAGGTGTACTCCTTTCCAATGTGTAACATATCCAAAATTTGGGGCAAACCAAGCTGCCTTGCTTGTAGGATAAAATACTTAGATCTGTATGAGCACAGTGCAATCTGCTTGCAGTGCGTCCTACTCCTCACGAATAAAAATTTTGAATTGGTAAAGTTTCTTGGCTGTAGGCACCACATCTTTCCTGAGAAGATCTAAATTATGAGTTAAAGAATATATGAGACCATGAAACCCCTCATATTCCGAGAGATTCAATGCTCAGTTTGTGAGATTCCGCCCCCTTTCGTGGAGTGCAAAGCGAACCAATGAATTGCTGATACTCAGATCCGAGATTTTGGGGCACACCAACAATTTTGGGCGCAAGTGCCTGAAAAATACAATATGCTCGGTATAAACATGGGGGACCCGTAGAGAAATGTGGAAAAATGGGAAAGAATAGAGACATCCCAAATGCACAACATATTCAAAATTTGCCTCAAGCAAGTAGGTTTTGCGGACAGGATAAAATGTCGAGTCGAATCAAGAGTGATTCATGTGTGCCTAAATAGGCAGTCTTCACTTACCACTGAGAAATGAGTGGGTCTCAAGTCAAAACTCAACACCTCAAAAAATTCAACTCAAAATGTGAGTGTAGAGTGAAACAGATATGGATATGAATCAATAAATGCAAGAAAATAGATACACGTCGTCGAGACGTCCAAGAAAATCATCGAAAATCTTACATTGTACATTTTCAGCAAATATTCGACTGCACTTGTAAAAGTGGTCTAGCTATCAGCTCGTGATGTTTGAAAAACATGTATTGGGACTATATAAGCTACATTTTTGCTGTGCAAAGACTGTACCGACGTGAAGTACACTGTAACGGGCAGCACAATCGGATAGGAAGCAACCGCGAGAAGAGGTGTAAAAAAAGTGTATGCCGGTAAGGATACGCGAGGAACGATCAACACGATTGCAAAATGGGGATCACTGAAACAAGGATCACCACGATGCCGTGTGCCATTGTGAGCACTACAGTGCGGCGGAAAGCGGTGGAATCGCAGACGGGGAAGACGCGCAGAGAGCAGGATTGGGTGCAAAGAGGCTGGGGTTGATGCCACGTGTCATTTAATGGATCGACGCCGGGTACCCCGGGGCCGCGGTGGGCTATGATGTACCTGGAGAGCGCCGGAAGCCTCAGGAGCAGGAACGGGAATGGCGACTAATGTGGTGCGCAGGGTGGGGCAGCGATGCAGAAGAGGACGGCGGACAATGGCAAGGACGTCGTAGATGGTGTATGTGCTGCGGGGAGCCACAATCGGTGCTGGACGGCGCTAGGAAGCGCCGGCGGGGGACAGGAACGGTGAGCTCAAACGGCGCGCTTGGCATGCTACCAGCACCACAGAGCGGGACGCAACATCAAGGACATTGTAGATGATGGGTATGGGCTGGAGTGGGCCACGCGCAGTGCTGGACGGCACTGGGAGCAGGATCGGCGTGCTAAAGCATGCGCACAGTGCGCGATCGGTGCCAAATGCGGCGGGGCGGGACATGTAGGACGTCGTAGATAACACCCGCGGGATGCAGAAGACGGTGGACGGCGGTGGGAAGCGGCGGATCGGGCGGCGGGAACGGCGGGGTGCGGCGGCATGTGGAGCGGACTGGCCGACCCAAGAAGGGAGGGAAACGATAGGGAGACACCTGAGGAGGCGAGGGTGGGCTGTGACGGGCCGCAAGAGTGGCTGGAGGGCAGTGCGAGCTGGGGCGGGCAGTGGGGGCAGGTAGCAGGGAACGGCGGGCTACGGCAGCATGGGGAGTGGGTTGGCAGGCCCAAGAGGGCGGGTTATGAGGGGCACAAGCCTCTATGAGGTGCTGGTGGGTTGTGATAGGCCACGACGGCGGCTGGAGCATGGTGGGAGCCGGGAGCGGGCAGCAGCGGGAACGGCAGGCTGCGACGGCACGCGGGGCAGGCTGGCTGACCCAAAAGCGGCGGGATACGAGGGACACGTGCCTATGTGAGGTGCTGGCAGGCTGCGATAGACCACGAGGGCGCCGGGAGCATGGCGGGAAGCGGGAAGTGCGGGGAGGAAAGCCAGATTGGTACGGGGTGTAGCGGACGAAGCACGTGGGTGAGAGGCTGAGAAGGGTACCAGAGGGAGAGATAGTTGTTTACCACACCCACCCTAAACTGGATAGACGAACAGGGTGGCGGGAGGGCGGGGAGCGGTGGAGGCGGAAGTGGTGGTGAGCAAAGAGGTGTAAGAAATAACAGATACAAATAGTGATCCTCTCTGCCAAAATCAGCCATATCACAAGCGCGCTGGCATCGCCTGTAGGCACTTTCAAGGTCCACAAACATGCAGGTGAGCATTTTATACTACATTGAAGGTACGGTAGGGTTAATAATGAGCCGGAAGGGAGCGGCAGCAAGCTGCCATTTTCGGCAGGGCGGGACAGCACAGCCACGCACCAACAAGCAGCGGGGAGCAGCAAGCGGCCAAGCACGTGCAAGGAAATTACCCAAAAGGTATGTATCTCTCATTTGATGTATCATGGCGCTTCTCTGGGGTGAGCAATTCATACATCATTACACATCTCTCCTGAGAGATGCATGATGTATCACATCCCCACTACAGCCTAAATGAATGTCGTCCAGTACCGGTACCCCTCTGGGGTTTGTACCGGGAGAGGACCCTTGAGATCGATGTGCCCAAGCTGAAGTGGTCTGGTCGCACAGAAAGTAGCGGATTTGGGTATTGGACCACAATGCTGCTTGCCTGCGATGCACGGCTCACATATCGGATCAGGTAGTGTATTGGATGTGATTTTCATGCCTGTGACGAGCTGTTTGCGAAATATGGTTTGACATAGTCCATAGCAATGTGAGCCCAGCGATCATGCCAAAGTTTCAGTGTAAGCAGAAGCGTGGTGGTGAGCTGCGCATACTCAGGTTCCGAGCTTGGGATAGTGTACCTGTCTAAATAGGTGGTGTTGTGATTATTGATACTATCTCTGACTGGGATCCTGCATCAGGAAAATGTTTTTCCCCTGGCATGAGCTGGTGCGGTCTGGTGTTGCTGGCGCATCTGGTGTTGCTGGCGCATCTGGTGTTGCTGGCGCATTCTTGCCAGCTCATCCCAGAATATATGCCAGATTTGACTTCTCGAACATTTATTTATACCGCTTTAGAAATGGTCTTTAGGATAAGATTTCAACGTACACACACCATCCAAGGTTCAGATTCAAAGGGAAACATTGTTTTGACAGAGGATGGTAACACATCGCGAAATCTCACAAGTCATTCAAACTCCGACACGCACGTGTGTTGTTGATGTGGTGTGATTGTGGCGTGATTGATGCCAACCATCCTTTGCTTTCTCCCCCATCTCCCATCCTCTCCCATCGCCCCGCGCCTTCAAAACCTATCCCATGCCCCTCCTCTTTCCTCCAAATGCTCTTATTTGCCTGAATCCAACCTTCTGCCGCTACTCCTGGTGATATCTCGTCTCTACTGCAAGATCTGGATCTGGATCTGGCTCTCGCTCTTTGGTGCCCTCAATGTCCCTCAATGTCTCTTGTTCTCAACTTGACTCATGTTACACTAGCTTCTGATATCCTCCCATACTTCATCCCATTCCCATTCCTAGTGCATTGTTGTGCACTTAGCTACATGTGACACCCTCCATAGATGCGCACTAACCTTTCTGTTTCTGTTTTAGATTCTTAGAACTGCGGTGAGTCTTTACAGGTCTTCTCTATTTATCTTGGGCTCAATTCTGTGGCAGTGGCTGTAGGAGAGGCTCTTTGATCCGCTACCACCACGATCTCCCACTTTCCCACGCCGACGTCCCCTCATCGACGGAGAGATGGAGCGAGACTGGTGGTGTGGGCGGGTCAAGGAGGGTTTTCAGCCAGGGTTTGCAGCCCAAGGGTGACCTCCACACCCGCGTAGCTTGCGCTACACCGCCAAAGTGCGGAAGGAGCCATAGAGCCCAGGCCATAGAGCCCATATACATTATCGTGCCGTATCAGGCCTGTACATCCAGTGAATGCTGGGGAAATGCTGCTGGTATGTTTTCCTCCATCCCCATCTCCTCCTCCTTCCCCATCTGCCCTCTACTCGCCGTCGAAGCCGACGACCTCGCATCGGCCTGCCACGTCAGTCATGACTCGTCACTGCCGAGCGGAGCCGAAATCACGTGATCCGGTCCGGCACGACTCTGATGTGAACCTTCATCAACTCGTCGAGCTTCAGTTGAGCTTCAGCCTCTGTGCTGCCAAGCAGCCTGCTAAGAGAGCCTGAGGAACAGACCCTATATACTCTCATGACCTACTTTCAATCCATCCTTCAATGCCTGTTATCCTGATCTCTAAATACAATCTACATAAAAATTTGATGCATTGAGACGTAAATCATCCAAACTAAGTGGCTGCTTTCCCATATCCATTGAGCCTGGAACCCTCAACATGCCACACTGTCAAGAGGTACAATTCTGGCCAGAAATATTATTTAAATCCTATGACGGTGGTCTTAAAACACACCCAAAACCTGTCTCGGTAACCCAGACGTTCTTGTAGCATCGGCCCGGAATGATCCGGGCCACACGAGTTCGGCTAAGAAATGATGGACGCAAATGCTACCAGAACATCTGGGGCATTTGGTATGTAACACCCCCCATTGCATCACACCCCTTGTCTTGTCCTCCTCCTGCCAAACTTTTGACCTCAGGGCTGTTTTAAGACATTCATATACATCCTGGGCTGGATCTGGCAGCTTTCCCTAATTTTGTTACTTGCTTTTTGGCCCAGCTGGTAGCATTTGGGAAATGACATGGTTTGGTGCAATTTAGCCTTCTATTGACCTCCATACAGCCAGAAAAATTTGCTCAAATGCTAAGATGCATTGTATATCTGAGATGGGATACGTTATGGAAGGTTTTGAGAGTGCTGGAACATACAAGAGACGATGTCGACCCAAGTGTGACATGGGAGTGTGACTCGATGGGGGTGTTGGTATACCAAATGCCCCAGAC
This sequence comes from Mycena sp. CBHHK59/15, assembly GCA_029204085.1. Taxonomy (NCBI): domain Eukaryota; kingdom Fungi; phylum Basidiomycota; class Agaricomycetes; order Agaricales; family Mycenaceae; genus Mycena; species Mycena sp. CBHHK59/15. Next base: position 23,519 of record JARGXW010000203.1, read on the forward strand.
GTTCTGGTGTGATCCGGGTCCATCTTTTTCTTATCATTTATTCAAACTCCGCCGGATCACACCGAACGTCTGGGTTACCGAGACAGACCCAAAACATGCCTATGAACAACACAAATATTCAGATTGGTACCGAGGGCCCTCCTGGTTCACTGGAGGGTTTCAGGGACGTGGTACATCCCTCTTGTCAGTGCCTGCCAGCTACGAGTTCAGAGAGTGAAATCAGCAGGAGTCGGGGTGATCCAGGGCCTAGCTCCGACTACCCAACACACGGCCCCTTCTGTAGCGGCTCTGCTGCTCTGGCTGCTACAGCGACGGGTGAGGGGCAGCATCCACTTCCCCCTACAGACCTTCGAAATATGACTACCACAGACCATGATTCACCATGGTTGATGCCCATATCAACTGTGGCGACTCCCGATCTGTGGAACACAAACGGCCGAATTATGAATGGTACAAATACAATTCCGGATATAATTATGGGAGATGTAGAGGGAAAATATAACGACTCCCATTCAAACAATTCTAACACTGCAGCACAACTTTTGAACGAGCAAACTTATTATGCCAATATCGACTCGCTGCATGTACTGTCAGACAGAAGCCAAGAAAATAAAGACAGGCAATGCCCAGGTTTCTCCACAGCCGCGGTTTCGAGGATAACAATCCTAGTAGTAGTACTAAAGTCGAAATTCAAGAAAATTGAATATTTTTGACGTGTGACCCAAAAAACGTGATGTTACAGAGTGACTGAAGTTTGGGTTATCCTCTCCACGGCGGCTGCCCGATAACATATACAAATAACATAGCCACAGGGTGGACCCCGGACGTAACTGGCACCAGGCCATATTTGCTCAACGCGTCTCCCTGTGCAAAACGCGTCCTCCTCCCTTTTCCGCCCGTCGAAAATGCCCAATGTCCAGTCTCGGGTCCACTCGGCATCATCCACTGGCCCCCCGCAGTACTCCTTCGCTCAAATACGGGCCAAAGCCATTGAGCTTCTCGGATACCAGCCGTGCCATTGGCAGCGCCATTTGGGTGAGGAAGGATTTGGAGCCCGAATCGGGAAATGGGGTCTTGTGGCTATGTTGTTTGTATATGCTATCGGGCAGCCGCCGTGGAGAGGCTCACCCCAACTTTCTGTCACAGTAACATCACGCATAACTCGGTCCGAATTTTCCGCTACATCATTTTCTGTATCTGCTTGTAATTCTGCTACTGAGATTGTGAGCCTCGAAACCGCGGCTGTGTAGGAACCTGGGCAATGCCTTATCCCTGAAAATTGGGAAGAATTGAATACACAGATTAGACAGAGGAATAAACCTCTGAAGCTTACTCGTTCAAACATAACAATTGTGTCCCAAAATATAAATGGGAGAGACAAAAATAAATCCATGAGTAGCACAGGACACAAACTCAATTACATGAAGAGAGTAGTTGACAAGAAGAGGATAGGTGTTTTTGCCTGGCAAGAAACACACATGGATCATATCGCTGCTAGCCAGTTCAACAACATTTACGGGAAATGGTTCAAACTGTTCAACTCTGGACACACAATAAAACCTAACTCCACAGCTGCAGTTAGCATCCTTCTGAACAAAAAATATATGGACACGGAAAACGTGAAAGAGTATGTCCTCATTGAGGGCCATGCAATCATGCTTGTTATCCCATCACATTGGGGGGAAACAATAAACATTCTGAACATCTATGCCCCAAACACCCCTCTGGAAAGAGAGAGGATGTGGGCCCGATTATGGCATTGTTACTTAGAAAATCCAGAACTTCCATTTCCAACTGAAACACTGGGTGACTGGAATTTTGTTGAAGACATTAAAGATCGATGCACGGTTATCTCAAAATGAATACAATGAAATGAACAAAGCTCTTATGGAAGAGGATATACGAAATGCATTGAAACTGTCCAACAATGGCAAAGCTCCGGGGATAGACGGCATCCGATACGAATTTTTCAAAACCATGGACATTGAATACAAAAGATATAAAGACAAGCCAGGCGGGGCGTTTAACATTTTGGGACTCCTGGCAGACTTATACCGCGACATTGGACAATTGGGATTATCCGATGGATGTAACTTCAACATGGGATGGTTATGTCCCATGTTCAAAAAGGAGACACAGGTCTCATTAGCAATTACAGGCCAATTACACTGTTGAACACAGACTACAAGCTTATGACAAAGGCTTATTCTATTCGACTAATGAATGTTGCCCCTTCTTTGATAAAACTGGACCAATGTCACGTACCGTGACATCGGACTCCCTGGGCCTCCGAGAATCACTGAATCGTAACGTCCCCATTCTTATTGGCTACTTCATTCACCATATGCTCAAGACTCCCTATGATTCACTGTGACTTTCTTCGTCGGCATCCTCGGCCTTCCGACGTCCGCCAACACAGCATTGACTTACATTGACTCCTACATACTCATTCCCATCGCAGAGCCTATCGGCCTCCGATGATTAAATACACTACGACATCATTTAAATAGCTCGATGTACTCTTGCTTCTAGTCAGTTTGAATATCGACTAAGTTTCCCTCTTCTCAGTTCTCCTCTGCTCGGTCTTCCGCTCTCTTCCGAAATTGGACATCGGGCGTAGAGAAGGGCGCAGCGCACGAGCTGAAGCCAAGTCCACTCCCCTCCGTCGGTCCGCGAGTCGGACCTCCGTCTGGCCGCCAACAGGATTTCGTATCATCCACGGAGTCCCTCTTTGTGATGTTCATCCCTTATCGTTCACATAAGCTATTGTCTTGACAGGACCCTTCGGACCCCAACGGGCCCCGACGGAATCTGGTACTTGATAACCAAGCAGGCTTCATGAAAGGGCGGAAAATTGAGGACCAGGTCAAATTAGCGAAATTTCTGCTGAACTATGCTGAAGTTGCAGAAGAAGACGGTGTACTTATTGCCCTTGACCAAGAGAAGGCTTACGATCGAATTAATCATGATTACCTTCTCCGTGTCCTAGACCATATGCGATTCCCTCCCAAATTTTCAAAGATAATCCAAAGTCTGTACACTGACACCAAAACTATAGTAATGATCAATGGTGAACTCAGTGATCCATATGTCGTTACCAGGGGTGTGAGGCAAGGGACCCCCTCTCCTGCTTATTATTCAATCTGGCTATTGAACTGTTTGCGTGCCTACTGCGGAAATCTGATCTTCAGGGAGAAGTCATTCCTGGAACAAATAAGACACTCACTTTTTGCTGATGACACCACAATCTACCTGAAATCCACTGTCTCCATGGAGACTCTGTGGAGCATTCTACACCTCTGGTGTGCTGCATCCACTGCAAAATTCAATGAGCATAAAACAGTGCTCCTTCCTTTTGGGAGGTCCTCCTATCGGCAGAAAGTCATAGGAGAAAGACAAATCAACAGTCACTCCCCCATTGGTGACATCGACCCAACTATAAAAATTGTGCCTGATGGCGAGCTGCTGCATGCTAGGTGCATGGATCGGCAATAACATCCCTTATACCACACCATGGCCTTCTGTCGTAGAAAAAATTAATACCGATCTCATGCGCTGGCAAGCAACACACCCGACTCTGGAAGGGAAGCGTCACATCATTAGTATGGTAATTGGAGGTCGAACACAATACCTGACCCGAGTTCAAGGGATGCCAAAGGACATTGAGGACACACTCGAAAAATTGATACGGTCCTTCTTGTGGGACGGACAAACAGCCAGAGTATCACTGGAGACAATGATCCTCCCAGTTGATCAGGGAGGGAAAGGAATTCTGGATATCTCCTCTCGGAACAAAGCGATTCATCTTTGGAATCTTCAATGCTATCTCATCCCACGAGACGACCGACCATTGTGGTGCTATTTTGTTGACTTCATTCTCAGAAAATACCTGGAGACTAGCTACCTAAATATCAGGCCAGGTCAAATCCTCAATACCTTCTTAAACGACATTCATTTCCCCATCCCCAGGTCAGACAGGATACCTGACGACCTGAAGGGTATGATATCTGTAGCCCAGGAGTTCAACCTCAAATTTACAGCACTCTCAATTGTCCAACTGGAGATGCCGATATGGAAGCACCCCCGTCTTGCAACAGAGATTGAATTGAACTTGATTGTGTACACCCTGGAAAATGCATTGAGACCGCCCAGACATTGATAGACTGTATAATGCCAAAGTGGAATCCGCTAGCTCCAACGGCTGACCTTTGCGATGAGCTTAAACTGACAGCAGACGAATTGGAAGCTAACCAAGGAGAGATAGAAATTGATAAACCAATGACCTATAAGCCAAACTTCAGATTAGCCAGCACCAAGAAGGGCTGGCGGATCTTCGCTGGGGATGATTCAATGAAGGAGATTCCGGCATGACGACACCTCCGATTGGAGCCAGTCCCTGATCAAATAACAGCCTTTATACATATCAAGGTCCTGTGTGCTGGTCAGTATGACCCTCAAATTATGGCAAGATTTAAGATTGTTTCGGATGACCTCAACGAGGATGCAACTATCCACCTCACATTTGACAACCCAACCATAAAAATCAACTTCAGATCAGGGATATTGGGGGCTACCCTCACAGTGCTGCAGAAAATCCTATGCAATGCCCCCTTACTACTATGCTCTTCATCCGACTTTCTGCTCAAAACTTTGATTAAAGAGAGAACAAAATCTGAAAATGACATGTTAGACCCAAGTTTCCTGCTCTTCAAAGTAGTATTTGCAGCACTGAATGAGCGTGTTGCACGGACACAGTTCAAGCAGACAATGATTACTTTCCCTGTAACTGCAGGCATTCATTCATACCCTCCACTGGAGGTTGATACCCAAATCGATTTGATGTTCAGCTGCCCGGGTATTCTAATCTCACAAGGCTCACAGTGAATCTTTACAAAAGTCGTTAAGGGCAGACACTCAGAACTGTTCAGGAAAGCAACATTTATCAACTTAGATCGTATCCGGTGCTCCGTGCATGAAGTCTCTGATTACACTCCTACTGATGAAATGATTTGGAAATCTATATGTTCCACAAATCTGAGACGACTCCACCGTGAATTATTCTGGAAGTCGATTCACAACATTTTCAGAGTCCGCGACTTCTGGACACACATTGACAATCTTGAAGCTATTGCAGTCTGCTCGACATGTGGTGTCCCGGAGAGCCTTGAACACATTGCGATGGAATGTGATGCCTCAGGGCAAAATTTGGCGACTGACCAAGGACCTCTGGGCCATGAAATATTCTAACTGGCCCCCCCTCAGCTGGGGAATTATCTTGGGTTGCAACCTAGTTAAATTTAAACACTCAAATGGGAAATTGATCGCTCTGCCAATGTTGTACAGAATGCTTGGATAAAATATTCCCATACTCTTCTTATGCCCTTGGATGCACGGGGGCTTTTTCAAGGCAGGTTAACCTTTACCAATATGGCCTCATAACTCGAAAACAGGGAGGCTCGATTTGAGCACAGCCACTCCTTGTTCTATTCAGGCGCACAATCACACCGATATATGAGAAGCTCAGATGTGAAAAACAGAGAGATATACTTAGAGTACCACCGATTCGGCAAGACAGAACTTGATGAATGGACGTGATGTCGACACAAAAGATATAAAATGTCAGATCAAGATGAATCTAAAGGTGGAAATGAACACGAGAAATCAGTTAAAGATATACCGAGGAGGCTAAGGTGACACGTTACACCCCTTCACATTCTTGAATACCCTGAATGTCAGGGTTCGCTCCCGTATATTGGGTACTGCATCAGTGACAATTCGTTAAATACATTTTTCCGAAGCCTTACCTTGATCTAATATCATTTATCAGGGTCCTTCAACCCGATGGACACCGATGTGGATTCACATTAGCTGCTGGCACAATGTTGTCCCAATTCCGTTACGTTCCAGAATGTGCACGTTGATTGAGCTTGTCAAAGCTGTTGATTATGGAACTTCAACTGAGCGTACTATGGATCAGCTTTACATTGTTCAATTCCCATGGAGTGAACACATTTTCCTTCCATTCAAAGGCTTGGATTCAAGACTACATCATCTTGAGGTGCAATTTTGCGAATTTTAGAACACTTTTAAATGGCCGATATATATTATACAGGCCCTTATCGACACCATGACCCATTCCTTGGCTAAGAAAGCAGCCGAAGAAACAGCAATGTATGCAAGACTTGGATGGTCTTCTCATGGCACAAGGCGGCGCAGTTGCATTACCTTTACTTGTGAAGGCTGGTACAGATACATGGGCAAAGAGCATGATTATGACTCGGATGAACTGCCAGACCTTGTCCAGTTGCTTGAGGCCCGATACCTTTCATGTGATTCACTTGAATGTACCTACATCTTAAATATTGAAACGCCCTGAGGGCATTCGGGAACATGGCAATCAAAGATAGCATCAATTCCCGGAAATGGGCATGTATAGCACTTCCACCTATGCAAATTGGGGTCCTAATGACTGAATTTGTGGTTCTCCTTCATTCCTACACATTTCTAATATTTATGCCTGACTCAAGTCGACTCAAGTCACTTGAAGTCGACTTGCGAGTCAAGTCAAGTCTGACATTTGACTCGACTTGACTCAACTCAAGTCGGCTACTTCAAGTTGCCTGAAGTCTGAAGTCGCGGCAACATTACTTGGAATCACCATGAAAAATGAGAAACAAAATTCATAATTTCTTTTGAAAGAATTTCACCACTAATATTTTCGATGTTATAGAACTTTTTCGCCTAAAAAGCGGGTGAAAATTTTAAAAGTTTTTCAGGACTTTTTGGACTTGGAATCACCATGAAAATGAGAAACAAAATTCATAGTTTCTTTTGAAAGAATTTCACCACTAATATTCTCGATGTTACAGAAGTTTTTCGCCGAAAAAACAGGTGAAAAACTTAAAAGTTTTTCAGGACCTTTTCGACTTGGAATCACCGTGAAAAATGTGAAATAAATTTCTTAGTTTCTTTTGAAAAAGTTTCACCACTAATTCATACACATTTGCAGGCAGAAACTGTGGTGAAAAACTTGAAACCTGAACTTTCAAGTTTTTCACCACAGGTTCCACCTACAAAAATACAATCAAATGTCTGAAAAAAGTTTGATGAAAGATGGTAAAAAATTAGAAAAGCAGATAGCACTTTTTTCAACATTTTTCAGAGTCATTTATTTCTTATTTTTCACTAAAAAAAGATGGCAAAATAAACCTCATTTCATACTGATTTTTTGGTGTAAACAATGGTGAAAAACTCAAAATATTTTCCCCTCAAGATCAGAATGAGATATGTGAAATAATGTTCAGGGATCTGTGCTGGATCATCTTCAGATATTGACAGGGAGACTGGCCATTCATTTTGTGATACAAGGCCAAAACCCCAGCTCCCTACTTGCTTCCCATCCCTTTCCTGTGGTATATATTTCATTTCTTGCTGCCCCTGAATCAGAAGTCAGACTCTGAGGAGGATGAGTACAATGATTACCGTGAATCAAGCCTCAAATGTGAACTAGACCACTACAATGATACCATTTGTTGTGATATTGACAAAAATCCAGGTACGGCACTTGTGAAGTGGCAGGGGAGGTTGGGATTATGACCTGCTGCAACTCAAAGCAGTGAGTTGGCAGATTGGGCCAGGGAGGAGTCAGTGTAGTGTCTGTGATACACAGAGGGGTTGAAGCTAAATGTCGAGGAGTCACACAATCAAAGGATCACAGAAACTATAAGTCTGGATATGCACTCCCTGCCGCATGTGATACGGTCCTGGAGTCCTGAATTCACTCCTTTCGTCCATAAAATCCACTATGCATCTCTCTGCTTTGGTTTTTCATTGGAGGGTCCATTAAGATATCAGAAACTGTTCATATTATATTTCCATAATAGTTATTCCATGGATCACTGGGCAAGGCTCATTGGGACGGGAGAACATCAATATTTCTTGCAATTTATGGAGCACTACTGTGACATTGCTACTTCTAACTACCTTTACATGGCCTACACCACCATTTGAAAAACTCCTTTTGTCCATGTTTTCGGTCCAACATTTGTAAGTATTGGTCTGATCCTCACGAAATGTCACCCAAAACATTGTTGAAACACAAAGTATTGAATCCCTCGATGCTTCGACAACATGTATCTTCTGGGATATATAGTGCGCACAATATTTCACCAATGTTCCTCAAAGCCTTGAGGAAGTGTTAAATACCGAGCCGAAGAGTAAGGAATAAGTCTGAGGGGGTAACACCGATGGACTCTGCAATATGGAGTCTGAGGATCAGAGTATCGGAGTTAGAGCGAGCACCACAAGAGCGGAGGGTGCACTCACTACCTGGGCTGGAGAACATAGAGAGAAGGAGAGAAGTCTGGAGATCGGAATCTGGAGTCCGAGTCAGAGCAGAGTGAATAGCCAAGCAACATTAACAATCAAACTGAAGTACAAGAAAGTTATTTATACTAAGTAAGTCATTGTAATCCTAAACAAGAAAAGTGTCAGGACCGTATGGTTGTAACAATAAGTGGTAGTCCATATATGGTAAAAGAAAAGAAGACGGAAGTAAAACAATAAGATGGAAGTCCACATGAGTAAGAAAGTTCATCACAAGAACAGATAAATCCTTCATTGCATAAAAAACCCGATGATCCGCTCGGACCAAAGTCATCCGAGCTACTCCGGAGTTATCGGAGTTTCGGACTCTACTATGGTTTATATACTAGTGTCCTAGGAGCTCGATCATGATCAGCAATTAAATGTACATAGAGGGGTTTAATCTAAGTTGTCAGGCACGACTGAAAGGAGTGCGGATAAATGAAAGGGAGCGACCGAAGAGGGAGCATGAATAATCATAATTGTAGATGATGTACAGTTAGTCAATAGTCCTCAGTCGCACAAGATAGCATAAGACTCATTAATTACCTGTAGACGACATAGAGTTAGTCGATAGTCTACAGTCATGTAAGTAAATGGTTAAACAGTTAGGTATAAATAACATACCCTCAGTTGCATATCTCCTTGTCCTGGATGTGACAGCCAATACGGTTTGCATCCTTGCGGAGCGTGTTGAGTGTCTTGAGGTGAGTGGGCAACTGGTCACCACTGGCAAGTTTGATGGACATAAGCTTCTCCTGCACAACGGCCTTCAGAACCTCAGAGGAGCGGTTGAACTTCGAGTGGAGTGCTGCCCACATCTCCCTGCTACCGGAGTTGGTGTTGATCCCATGAGCATGGGGGTCAATGATGTTCTGGTAGATAATGGCAGTGGCGGTGTTTTCGCGGAGTTCAAACTCCTCGGCGGACGGGGTGTGGGAGTTGATGGTGGTGGCATGTGAAGCATAGATGCCAGGGAACGTTGCGGTGGTAGCCCGCTGGATTTCTCCCTTTGGGTAGGCATTGAGCCCCTTTCCATGGAGCATGTTGATGATGGTGTCCTGCCAGGCACCCCAGTTCAGGTTGCCGTCAAGCTGTTTGTCAGTCGGGAGGATGGGAATAGATGTCATGGAGGACACAGGAATAATGTGAGTGGGGGGTTTCGGGTATGGGTGAGTCTGCGAGTGTGCTTGTGTTCACGGCTGATTATTGGACCAGACACTGTGCGCATCTGACTGCGAATCTGTAGACAACGTACAGTTATTCGATAGTCAGTCACACAAGATAGTGTAAGACTCATTAATTACCTGTAGACAATGTACAGTTAGTCGATAGTCTACAGTCATGTAAGTAAATAGTTAAACGGTTAGGCATAAATAACATACCCTCAGTCACACAAGATAGTGTAAGACTGAGGGTCGTTATGGCAGTGATATCAGTAGATAGGATTAAATTTTGCCACGAAATTGTACATCATTCAAATTAAATTTCCCCCACGTTTTACAATGGCCTCTTTTTGGAGAGATTATGGTGTTAGATTAAATCATGAGACATGATGATAAGATTGAATCTGGGTAAGATTTAATTTTACAATATGGAAAAAGATACTAACAAGAGGATTCGAACACAGGACCGTGCAAAGTACTGGAAAACTAACCACTACACCAAGCAAGGCATGCTGAGTCAGTTCAAATTATGTCCAACTGAGGTCCATCTCCACTTTACATTATTCATCTTGTACTCGCTACCTAGCTTACTTCTAACAGGTATTGAAAATATAGTTTCACCCACCAATGAAATCCTCTACAGGAATCTCTCATTGGGACCTCTGACTCCCGGTCTGATACCCATCGCACATTGTGCTACACCACTCCCTTACACTCAGGAAAGGCAAGGATGATTTAATCTTCTTGGGGTGTCATCTAGATGACCCCTAATAACGGGTTTTGGGTATATTGGAAATGTCCTAGCTCGGCCGATCTGCTTCGTGGCTGCCGCTAGGACATGTGTCTGTCTGGCTTGCTCAATAATCAACAAGTCTTTAGTCATATCAGCTTTACTAGGGCGCCTGGTGTGCGTGCCGCTGCTCCTAGGAAAGTGCGTATGCTTGGTTTCTGTCTAGTGTAATGACCATTGCAAATGGTTGTGTTGCTTGGTTCTGTTAGGTGCGTCTGGCAGGCTTTCTCATTGGCAAGTGCCGATTGGCTATCCCATGAGTTTCAGGGATCTATTCGCACCCATTTAAATTTCTGCTCCAACAGGTGTTTTAGCTGAATGTCAGCTCGGATTCTAAATCCATAGGGCTATGTTGGATGGCAAGTGCCGATTGGCTATCCCATGAGTTTCAGGGATCTATTCGCACCCACGATGCACTTGAACCCGAGAATCCATCTACAATTACACTTGGCACAAATTAAATACCTTTTCAGCCTGGTGTTTCTGTAGCACATTCGGATTGGAAATACATGGACTTGCACAGGGTGGCATAGGACGGATGGCACTTCAAATCACGTATTAGGATCCCTCTGCACCCAAAACAAGCTTGAGATGCTCATCCATCTCCAGCTGCACTTGGCAGCAATTAAATTTCCGCTCCAACAGGTGTTTTCTGGGAATTTGAACCCGGATTTGAAATCCATGGGGCTGTGCTGGGTGGCAAGTACGGCTGGTTTGGTCCAGGCAATGCAGGGGCTTAATCTTCATCCACACTGCACTTGAACTCGAAAATCTATCTACAATTGTACTCGGTGGAAATTGAATACCCTCACAGACCGGTGTTTCTTTCCATAGCTGGTTCGGATTGGAAATCCATGGACTTGGATTGGGTGGCAGAGGGAGGATGGCACTGCGGATCTCTATTTTGATCCCCCTCCACCCAACCCACGGCTCGGATCCCCAATCCATCCCTGTTTACACTTGGCGGGAATTAAATTTCCTCTTCAACAGGTGTTTAGTGTGAATTTCAGCTCGGATTCTAAATCCATGGGGCCTTGCTGGGTGGCAAGTGCCGATTGACTATGCCAGGAGCCGCGGGGGATCTATGAACACCCACCATGCACTTGAACTCGAGAATTCATCCACAACTGCACTTGGTGGAAATTAAATATCTGTTTTTCCACAGTGTGTTTGGATTGGGAATCCATAGAATTCCACTGGGGGGCAGAGCAGAGATGGGACTTCAAATTTGACATTTGGATCCCTGTGCACCAAATACAACCCTCAGATCCCCAATCCATCATGTGCTGCACCTGGAGGAATTTAAGTTTCCTTTCCAATATTCATTTTTGGAAGATTTGAGTGTGGATTTTAAATCTGTGGGGCTGTGTTGGGTAGCAAGGGATGCTTGGTCATTCAAGGTAATTCAGGGGCCTGAAGCGCACCCAGAATGCACCTGAACTGGGAAATCCATAGACAACTGCACTCAGGGGAAGATAAATATCTGTGTTTTTACCATGGGATCCCATGGACTTGTGCCGAGAGCAGATGAGAGATGGCACCTGAGATTGTCCATTGGATTCCTACACACCCAGGGAACCATTCAGATTTCCAATCCAATCCCAGCTGCACTTGGCATAATTTATATTTCCATTCCAACAGGTGTTTTTGGAAGATTTGAGTGCGGATTTGAGATCCATGGGGCTGTGCTGGTTGCCAAGTGCCATATAGTAGTGCCAGGCAATACAAAAAAGCAAGATGTGCACCCACAATGCATTTGATCTAAAAAACCTGTCGTGAGACGGTCCATCCCGGACCACCCATGTAAAGTCGTATTTTTGCGATTCCTAGGACCTCTTACAATGAGTCCTAGGACCCCTGTTTGGTGATATACAATTAGAGTCAGAGTGAGCTTCGAGCTGCTGGCTGTATCCCAGATGCGAGCAGTCTTAAGTTCATATCCTACACCGACTAAGCTGTGAGGGCTAGATACCATACCCAGCCCAGACAAACAATGTGGACTATCATAAAGACCAAAGACACGACCTTCCTAGGAGCAGTGATATTGCCCCTAGGAGATGTCAACCAGAACCCCATACTAGATCTATGGACTAGGGCACCCAGAAGGTCTCCTAGGACATCCAGAAACACAGGATGCTGAGTCGTCGGAACTTACCGAGCAAGATAGAGCACACGTGATGAGAAAGCCTGCCAGACGCACCTAACAGAACCAAGCAACACAACCATTTGCAATGGTCATTACACTAGACAGAAACCAAGCATACGCACTTTCCTAGGAGCAGCGGCACGCACACCAGGCGCCCTAGTAAAGCTGATATGACTAAAGACTTGTTGATTATTGAGCAAGCCAGACAGACACATGTCCTAGCGGCAGCCACGAAGCAGATCGGCCGAGCTAGGACATTTCCAATATACCCAAAACCCGTTATTAGGGGTCATCTAGATGACACCCCAAGAAGATTAAATCATCCTTGCCTTTCCTGAGTGTAAGGGAGTGGTGTAGCACAATGTGCGATGGGTATCAGACCGGGAGTCAGAGGTCCCAATGAGAGATTCCTGTAGAGGATTTCATTGGTGGGTGAAACTATATTTTCAATACCTGTTAGAAGTAAGCTAGGTAGCGAGTACAAGATGAATAATGTAAAGTGGAGATGGACCTCAGTTGGACATAATTTGAACTGACTCAGCATGCCTTGCTTGGTGTAGTGGTTAGTTTTCCAGTACTTTGCACGGTCCTGTGTTCGAATCCTCTTGTTAGTATCTTTTTCCATATTGTAAAATTAAATCTTACCCAGATTCAATCTTATCATCATGTCTCATGATTTAATCTAACACCATAATCTCTCCAAAAAAGAGGCCATTGTAAAACGTGGGGGAAATTTAATTTGAATGATGTACAATTTCGTGGCAAAATTTAATCCTATCTACTGATATCACTGCCATAACGACCCTCAGTCTTACACTATCTTGTGTGACTGAGGGTATGTTATTTATGCCTAACCGTTTAACTATTTACTTACATGACTGTAGACTATCGACTAACTGTACATTGTCTACAGGTAATTAATGAGTCTTACACTATCTTGTGTGACTGACTATCGAATAACTGTACGTTGTCTACAGATTCGCAGTCAGATGCGCACAGTGTCTGGTCCAATAATCAGCCGTGAACACAAGCACACTCGCAGACTCACCCATACCCGAAACCCCCCACTCACATTATTCCTGTGTCCTCCATGACATCTATTCCCATCCTCCCGACTGACAAACAGCTTGACGGCAACCTGAACTGGGGTGCCTGGCAGGACACCATCATCAACATGCTCCATGGAAAGGGGCTCAATGCCTACCCAAAGGGAGAAATCCAGCGGGCTACCACCGCAACGTTCCCTGGCATCTATGCTTCACATGCCACCACCATCAACTCCCACACCCCGTCCGCCGAGGAGTTTGAACTCCGCGAAAACACCGCCACTGCCATTATCTACCAGAACATCATTGACCCCCATGCTCATGGGATCAACACCAACTCCGGTAGCAGGGAGATGTGGGCAGCACTCCACTCGAAGTTCAACCGCTCCTCTGAGGTTCTGAAGGCCGTTGTGCAGGAGAAGCTTATGTCCATCAAACTTGCCAGTGGTGACCAGTTGCCCACTCACCTCAAGACACTCAACACGCTCCGCAAGGATGCAAACCGTATTGGCTGTCACATCCAGGACAAGGAGATATGCAACTGAGGGTATGTTATTTATACCTAACTGTTTAACCATTTACTTACATGACTGTAGACTATCGACTAACTCTATGTCGTCTACAGGTAATTAATGAGTCTTATGCTATCTTGTGCGACTGAGGACTATTGACTAACTGTACATCATCTACAATTATGATTATTCATGCTCCCTCTTCGGTCGCTCCCTTTCATTTATCCGCACTCCTTTCAGTCGTGCCTGACAACTTAGATTAAACCCCTCTATGTACATTTAATTGCTGATCATGATCGAGCTCCTAGGACACTAGTATATAAACCATAGTAGAGTCCGAAACTCCGATAACTCCGGAGTAGCTCGGATGACTTTGGTCCGAGCGGATCATCGGGTTTTTTATGCAATGAAGGATTTATCTGTTCTTGTGATGAACTTTCTTACTCATGTGGACTTCCATCTTATTGTTTTACTTCCGTCTTCTTTTCTTTTACCATATATGGACTACCACTTATTGTTACAACCATACGGTCCTGACACTTTTCTTGTTTAGGATTACAATGACTTACTTAGTATAAATAACTTTCTTGTACTTCAGTTTGATTGTTAATGTTGCTTGGCTATTCACTCTGCTCTGACTCGGACTCCAGATTCCGATCTCCAGACTTCTCTCCTTCTCTCTATGTTCTCCAGCCCAGGTAGTGAGTGCACCCTCCGCTCTTGTGGTGCTCGCTCTAACTCCGATACTCTGATCCTCAGACTCCATATTGCAGAGTCCATCGGTGTTACCCCCTCAGACTTATTCCTTACTCTTCGGCTCGGTATTTAACACTTCCTCAAGGCTTTGAGGAACATTGGTGAAATATTGTGCGCACTATATATCCCAGAAGATACATGTTGTCGAAGCATCGAGGGATTCAATACTTTGTGTTTCAACAATGTTTTGGGTGACATTTCGTGAGGATCAGACCAATACTTACAAATGTTGGACCGAAAACATGGACAAAAGGAGTTTTTCAAATGGTGGTGTAGGCCATGTAAAGGTAGTTAGAAGTAGCAATGTCACAGTAGTGCTCCATAAATTGCAAGAAATATTGATGTTCTCCCGTCCCAATGAGCCTTGCCCAGTGATCCATGGAATAACTATTATGGAAATATAATATGAACAGTTTCTGATATCTTAATGGACCCTCCAATGAAAAACCAAAGCAGAGAGATGCATAGTGGATTTTATGGACGAAAGGAGTGAATTCAGGACTCCAGGACCGTATCACATGCGGCAGGGAGTGCATATCCAGACTTATAGTTTCTGTGATCCTTTGATTGTGTGACTCCTCGACATTTAGCTTCAACCCCTCTGTGTATCACAGACACTACACTGACTCCTCCCTGGCCCAATCTGCCAACTCACTGCTTTGAGTTGCAGCAGGTCATAATCCCAACCTCCCCTGCCACTTCACAAGTGCCGTACCTGGATTTTTGTCAATATCACAACAAATGGTATCATTGTAGTGGTCTAGTTCACATTTGAGGCTTGATTCACGGTAATCATTGTACTCATCCTCCTCAGAGTCTGACTTCTGATTCAGGGGCAGCAAGAAATGAAATATATACCACAGGAAAGGGATGGGAAGCAAGTAGGGAGCTGGGGTTTTGGCCTTGTATCACAAAATGAATGGCCAGTCTCCCTGTCAATATCTGAAGATGATCCAGCACAGATCCCTGAACATTATTTCACATATCTCATTCTGATCTTGAGGGGAAAATATTTTGAGTTTTTCACCATTGTTTACACCAAAAAATCAGTATGAAATGAGGTTTATTTTGCCATCTTTTTTTAGTGAAAAATAAGAAATAAATGACTCTGAAAAATGTTGAAAAAAGTGCTATCTGCTTTTCTAATTTTTTACCATCTTTCATCAAACTTTTTTCAGACATTTGATTGTATTTTTGTAGGTGGAACCTGTGGTGAAAAACTTGAAAGTTCAGGTTTCAAGTTTTTCACCACAGTTTCTGCCTGCAAATGTGTATGAATTAGTGGTGAAACTTTTTCAAAAGAAACTAAGAAATTTATTTCACATTTTTCACGGTGATTCCAAGTCGAAAAGGTCCTGAAAAACTTTTAAGTTTTTCACCTGTTTTTTCGGCGAAAAACTTCTGTAACATCGAGAATATTAGTGGTGAAATTCTTTCAAAAGAAACTATGAATTTTGTTTCTCATTTTCATGGTGATTCCAAGTCCAAAAAGTCCTGAAAAACTTTTAAAATTTTCACCCGCTTTTTAGGCGAAAAAGTTCTATAACATCGAAAATATTAGTGGTGAAATTCTTTCAAAAGAAATTATGAATTTTGTTTCTCATTTTTCATGGTGATTCCAAGTAATGTTGCCGCGACTTCAGACTTGAGGCAACTAATATTAGTGGTGAAATTCTTTCAAAAGAAACTATGAATTTTATTTCTCATTTTTCACGGTGATTCCAAGTTGAAAAGGTCCTGAAAAACTTTTAAGCTTTTCACCTGTTTTTTCGGCGAAAAACTTCTGCAAAATTCTAAATACTTTTTTCACTCGAAAACTTGAAACCTTCAACCAGTGTTACAATCTATTACCACGTCATCAGGCCACCTACCCTCGACGTAGACTACTAATATGTTCCGAAAATGTATTTTAATTATTTTAGAGGCTTTGTTCAACTTGAATCAAGTCCCAGCCACAGCAATTGTGCTGAAAACATGTCAAAATCACAGTACTGGGCAGATTATTAATGGCCAAAGGGCCAAGGACAGGTAATATCTGTCTGGTTTTTTATCCTAGTCTCTTAGGATACATCCTATAGAGTATGCCACAAAAGAGAGCTACTTAATTGAGCCAGAAATGGTGGAGTAATAAGTGTTTGTCCGAGATCTAGGTTTGTCCGGAATGGTGGGGGGTGATAGTAGGCCTTTGCGCACCAGATACATCCTCAAATTCTGAAGAATGCCATCCCAGAATATTTGCATCAGCTGTCACTCTGTGACGTCTGGGAAGCGCACTGCAAGAGCCTTGATGTCGGGCGCAAAATCTCGAACATTATTGCATCCCTGCATCGCACTCATCAGTTTCTCACGCAACTGCCATTTCAAGTTTGGTGGGAAACAATAATTAAGAAGTCCCCCATAAACCAACTTCCTTTGTGAGGCGGATTTTCAGATGCAATGCAACAGATCCCCATCAAAAACGAGGTTGTTTCCGTGGCCCGATACCTTTCAGAATCGAAAAAGATTGAATACACGCTGAATTCGGTCTCATGTGAAAGAGCCAGTGTGAGAGGTGGTCTGGGCCCTCCAGAATTGGCTGTAACTTTGTGAGGCGGGTTTTCAGATGCAATTCAACAGATCCCCATCGAAAACGAGGTTGTTTCCAGGGCCCAATACCTTTCGGAATCTTGAATATGATTCGCTGGGGCTTATGTGAATTCAGCCGATAAATTGGACGACACCATAAGCATTGAAAAACCGGATCTCTCGTCACCGGGATAAGCCAATCAAGATGGCAAATGCTGTTGAGAGCACTGCAGCTAATTTGAATCTTAGAAATATTATGCAGAGGATTTATGAATGTCTTAGACACTCTCCCCTCTTTTCCCTTTTTCTCTCTCTTTTTCCAACTTGAAAAAACTTAATTCCGTTGGTTTCTCCCTGGACATAATCCATGAGCCGGGTTACCGCCCTCGGAATGACCTTTTTCTCACTATGAGAGATACCGGGATTTGCGCCAGTGGTAGGGCCCATTGAAATCATAAACATGGTCACCCGGGGTTGGCATTTTGTTGGATGTAGCATTAACCACTCAACCAGACTGGTTGAGTGGTTACTGCTACATCCAACAAGTGGTTACTGCTACATCCAACAATGGGACCCCAGCCAGCCCCAGCCCCAGCCCCAGCCCCAGCCAGCCTCAGCCCCAGCCCCAGCCAGCCCCAGCCAGACCCAGCCCCAGCCCCAGCCCCAGCACCCCCAGACGGCCCTCGGTTTTGGGTCACAACAGTGGCAAAAGCCCTGGTAAGGAACACAGGCACGTAGCATACTGTCTGCACTACTTTCCACCCCTTTTTTGCATGGGATAACAATATCCACATTGAACAACAGCAAAACTTGCTTCCATTGCTTTGTGCACCCAGAATTTCGCTTTCAAACAAGCAAAACAGATAAGAATTGGGGGAGATATCCACACTTTACAGGAGCAGTCGAGTATTACCATTTTTAGCTTGAGAGTTGATGTGATCAGTCATGTGATCCTTGAAGAGTTCCTCAAGGGCTACAATTTCATACCCCACAAGGGGGTACTTCAAGATTTTCAAAGTGTCAAAATCACACTTCTCAGCGAGTCTTTTTCCTTTTTTTGAACCTAACAATGATCGGATCAGTAGGTTGACTAAAGAATCTTGTAGAGCTCTTCAAGGGCTTCAATTTCATGCCCCACAAGATGTGGTTTGAAATTTTCAAAATTCCCAAAACCGCCGCATCTCAGCAAGTTTTTTTTTGCCTTTTCTGGTCCAGCCAGTGATGAGATCATTAAGGTCATTTAAGGAATGTTGTAGAGCTCTTCAAGGGCTACAATTTGGTACCCTTCCCGAAAAAAACTATTAGGATAAAGGTCGGCCAAGATAAATAGTGTATTGAACACGGAATCTTGTTTACATGTTTACATTGAATATCACGCCTCTGTCTAATACAAGACTGAGGTACGGCCGAAACCAACCACGGCAGATCATATGGGGTAAGTCAAAGGGAGATAAGAGGAGCAGTGTACATTGAAATAATCTCTCTTGCATTGTGAAAAGTGAAGCCATGTGGAGTGGTCACTTCCCATAAGTGAGGATGGTTAATTAGCTCAGTGGTTACCTTCATCTTCCCAGATTTTCAAGCATCATCAGAAGGTCGCGGGTTTGATTCCTGCAGCCAGCCTTTCTTTTCCCATTGTAACAGGATTGAGTATTGTGATTCTTTTGCATCCTAACCCCACATGGTCGCTGCGAGAAACAGTTGCGTTGCCCCTCGCTCTGCTCAAGGGTGTGTGACCGAAATTGTGTCCAACCAGCAAGGACATGATGTGTGACATTGAACCAAAATTCAACATCAACCAGGGAGTGTGTGTGATGTGTGATGGTTGATTTGAATGATTTTCCTTTAGGATGTGCAGTCCTTAAGGAAAAGATTGCAGTGAAGAAGATGGAAAACAGCCACATTCCCGAGCGAGCAGCCACTTATCTTGTTAAAAGCAGCCACATTCTTGTTAAAGCAGCCACATTCTTGTTAAAGCAGTCACATGATCGTTAAAAAGCAGCCGGATTGAGGAAAGGAGAGGGTGAAGACAGTAAAAGACACCGAAAACGGGATTCAGCAAGGAAAGGAGGAAAGGGGAAGCAGCCAGATTCTGGTCGTGAGGGATTAGGGAAAACGGAATGTGGGTGCAAGCAGCCAGATTCCGGTGCTGGGGCTTAGGGAAAACGGAATGTGGGGCCACATTCCAGGATCAGATAGATAGGCAATCGTAACCATCATATCTACCTCCCTGAAATTTTTCGAAATTTTTCTGACACTTTTTTTCCCACCTGTTCATCTCGGAAGGCCAAAAAGCACAGCCACTGGTTCAGAAGTTTGGAAGACGCTAGAGCACAGCCACATCCGGGATTCAGAGCTCTGAATCCAGCCATAGAGATATAGGGTGTGTCACGTTCCTCTGCAAGACCCTCGAGGATCAGCCACGTTCAGTCGTCGTCAAGTTTACTCAGGCGTACTGTCCTGAGGCTCATGAACTTTTGGCCGCTAACAGCATGGCCCCCGAGTTGCTTTACTGCGGATCAGCGGATCACTCGGACGATTCTCCCTCGTACCAACCTCTCAAGATGATCGTCATGGAATATATCGATGGGAAGACTGTTGCGCAGCTGCAGGACAAGCTTCCCGAGGATTTTGCGGGGCAGCTCACGGAAATCATCTCCGTTCTGCACAACGGCGGGTATGTCTTCGGGGATCTCCGATGGCCCAATATCATGGTGGCGGGGAAGGAACTCAAGCTGATCGACTTCGACTGGGTGGGGAAGGTGGGACAAGCTAAATACCCAATTCACCTGGCCCACAACATTAGCTGGCCGGTGGGTGTCAGGGCAATGGGTCAGATCGAGAAGGCCCACGACCTCGACATGCTACGGGGCTTGATTGCGTCTACCGACACCTGATTTTATGCATTGTTCTTGTCATTTCATTACTGTAATACCAGACATGCCGTCGCTTCGCTCCGGCTTGAGTGTGTTCACTGACCAGGCCAGGTCCCAAAAACTCTGCCTCATGTTCACGGTGACTTCTACAGGTTAAAGCTGGCAACTTATTTCAACATGTCTACATCTTATTCACGTAGAGCAATAACTATCTGAGGGGTCCCGATTGTGGATGACGACTTAGGTAAGACGACTCAACTCTCACTCTATTTCAGAATGTCGAGCGTGGATGGAGATACATATCATTCGAGTTATGACGGATAAAAAAGAATTGGGACTGTAGGAGATGTGGCAAGTGGTACGTAAGTAGAGGTCGCTAAAGAATGCGCGCAAGGTCCACCACATTCGACGGGCAGGAAAAGGGAAGATTGTTACAAACAGCGAGTCAACTCCCAAGGCGTTGCCCGTGAATCAGCCACGGCCGCGCTGCGCCGGTGCATTTAGCACCGACGGCAATGCACATCCCCAACACGCCGACACCCGGATAGCTCTCGCAAGCTGCCGGAGTGCCCTCGCAAGCGGAGGGATGAGAGAGCGAGCGAGAATGGAATAAGAACAAGAATAAGATCCCGCCCTCGACCAAGGGAAAGTAGAAGAAAGAAAGACACAGAAACAGAAACGCAAAGGGACCCACCCGCACCCAGGCAAGCAGGCCCACCGCCTTCTCGATCGCGCCCGCACGCTGCTCAATCAATGCCTTCAGGACCGCGCGCCGCGCTCTGGTCAATTATACTGGTTACAGCAGCGCAGCGCGGGGGGACGCTGCACCCCTAAGGACGAGGAGGGCATCAGCATGTGAATGAGGGATAAAGACGGAGAGGGGGAAGGGGAAAGTGGCGACAAGGAACGCAGGGACGGGACGAGAATGCTCACCGACATAAGCACTGTAGCTGCCTCTATCCTCTATCCCACAGCGATCGGCCAGACACGAATCCATCCCACACCTTACGATACGATGGTGAGCGTGGAGCCGAAAAGTCCAAGCGCGCGCGCTGCCGGACACATCCCGCCGTGAAGATTCAACAACGAAGCGCAAAACGCGCCCGAGACCTCACCGCGCGGCATGCCGGATGTGGCGGTGGATAGACCTCGAATCTACGAGGGAGCGGGTCAGCATCGCCCGACAAGATGAGGAAAGATAGTGAGGGAGTGAAGGACGAGGGTGGAAGGCAGCGGCAGGAAGGGTGGGGGATCCGGATAGATGAGTGGGCGAAGCATCGTGTACAAGGAACGGAAGGGGAAAGACAAAAATACTCGCCGCACATGCCACTTGATCCTCCTTCATTTACTTCTCCTCCTCGACTTGGGCATAACTCCCCTCGCGCCGCGCCGCGCTGGCACTAGCAGCGCGTCGTCCCCGGAGTCAACAAGGCTCGGCGTCATGGAATCTGCAGAGAACGCGAGTACTTGTATGGAATGGAAGAGGAGGAGGGGCAGAAGGAGGGGAAGAGCGCGAGCGCGAGGCGAGCGTGCGTGAAGACGTGATGGGAGCAGGAACAGGCGTGGGGCGAGCAAGGACAACGTACTGACACGTTCCGGTACACGATGTCGAGGTCCAGGGAGCCGCAATGGCTGCCCCCCCCCCCGCGCGCTTGCTCTGCCGCTGCAAGGATCCTCGAAAGCCGAGTGCAGTGTCCCCGTTAGCGTACGGACGGTGTTTCCGCGGCTCACGAACGTCGAGGGAGAGCCCTGCGCACGCGAGGGTTACATGCCGGGGAGGGTGGTGTGTCCGTGATCGTGCCCGTGTACGCGAAAGGTGCGGAAGGAGAGGACGCGCAAGGTAGATTCGGATAATGACGTGGCACGCCCGACACCGGCGAACACCGTCACAGCATCGAGGCGGGGGCAGGGCGAGTCGGGAGAGGACGCAGCATATGTCCCCAGGAGGAATGTGCGTGCTGGAGAGCCATAGCTGTATTTTGAGAAATCGGCACCACAGCGCACAAGACGCGCGGATCGAAGGGGAGGCAGCGCAGGCGGAAGCGGAAGCGGGGGCCGGGAGGAGTCGCGCTGGATGTAAAGGGAGAGGGCTGCGTGGTCGGCTAGACGGTGGAGACCGACGACGGTCGGGGGAAGAGGAAAGAAAGAATGATGGGCAGGCTATAATCCTACCCCTGGCAATCCACTACGAGCTCGGAGCGAGGTGAAAGTTAGGAGGCTCGGATGGATGAGAGCCACGAGAACGCGATAGAACAGCCTGCGGACACGAGCATGGGCGAGAGTTGGGCGACTCAGAGAGGAGCCCAAGCGACGACCTCGGACAGCCTACGAGAGAAAAGAGATCGTTAGCTTCATGAATTGAATGGGAAGAACTGGGTAACCCCATACCTACCCTGCAGAGTCAGAGGCTCGTCGTCCGCCTTGCTGGCCACGCGTTCCGAGTTGTTCCTCGACCATCTGCCTTCTTCGTCACCCATTCGTCGCGTATGCAGGGAGAAGGCGAGGAGGGATTCATGCCAATGGATGCCATGGACTCCGGCGTCAAGGTTAAGGGAGGAATGGCGTAGCGTCACTGCGGTCACTGCGTCAGGGCCGTCAAGCAAGGCCCAAGGGATATCCAGCTGAAAGACGCCGGATATACTTGCGAAGTGGACGTGTACACAGCGCAAGGCTTGGACACCGCGAGGGAGGTGGGGTAGGCATGCTCGCCGACCAAGATGAGAGCACCCTGAAAGACGGTGGCGGCGCGCGGGAGACGAGCAGAAGTGTACATGTGTGGCAAGAAACAAGGCATGTGTTTGGCTGCGGTATCCCGGGCCGAATCAAACACCATTCTGTGTTCTCCCGAACTTCCATCCCCCTCCCCCCCAAAAAAAATCTTTACATCTGACTCACGTTGTTCCGGCCTCTCCATTTTCATTCTACTGCTATGCGGGCCCGGGCCTATGAGGTAAGCTTATATCTCATTGGATAAAGTACATTCGCTCGTCGATCTCGAGCAATATGTACCCCCCCAGGAAATTTGGTTCTGCTTCCGCAGCGCGGGCTTCGTTCCATGCATCAAGTTTGAGCTGGTACGTGTTCATTTGTCTTGCTACAGAACGGTTTTTCGGCTAATTTTTTTCTCTCCGCTGCGCGGGGCCGTTAGGCAGGTGTGTATTCAACTCAAGACCCCTGCTGATCTGGACTCCTAGATTAGCTTCAAAGATGAGCTTCAATCGCTGATCTCGAGCCATAACCCTCCGCAGGAAATTTGTTTCCGCTTCGGCAGCGCGGGCTCCGGATCCATCCGTCAAGTTGGAGCTGGTACGCGTTCATTCATCTTGCTACCGAACGATACTTTTGACTGGATAATTCTAATGGGAAACCCGGCTTCCCAGAGAAACCCTTCCAAAAAGATTGTGTTATTAGGAAGCCCAGCTTCTCGGGGTTTCCCTTGCCGGCGCCGAGCTGAAGAGTTCCTCGAAAAGGAAATGTTTACTTGATGAAACTCAACCTTACCGTGTATCTTGATTGTGTGTTCGGTTATTAGGGTGATTTAAATGAAATACACGACCTGGAAGTAGTACAAGGTCCGCTGGGATGTTTAATTGAGTGCAAAAGCCCTCATGAGGTGCAGGCACCAACCAACATCATTTTCTAATGGCAAGAGCTGCCCGAGTCGAATACCGAGCTCGACGTCCTCGGCATGATATATTATGTTTAAATGTGTTTTAGCTGTCGCCCAGAGGGACATCATATGTTTTAGACCAGCCTACAGAGAGGTGTAAGTGATCGGACGTTGAACCCAGCGCACTTTAATGCCATCAAATTGAACTTTCGCTCCTTGGGTATGTCCAACAGCTCGAAGCCCAAGAATAAACATAAAGAACTCCTACGAAAATACTAATAGACTCATACAATTTATTTCAGATCAACCGGTGAAGAATTGGGACCGCCATGGGCTCTATGAACCTTTTTAAACTCCGAAGGCTGCGCCGAAAGTTCGGAGGGCTTCTCATTAGACTTTGCAATGATTTCCCAGATCTGTGGGGTTTCTCTGAGAAACCGGGTTGCCCATTAGAATTATCCCTTTTGACTTCCTATGGGATGGCCGATTTTTTCTTCCCACTGGGCGGGGCCATCATTGTTGACTCAACGAATGCACGATACAGTATTCTATATCCCCTGATTTCCATTCCTTTGCAATAAATTTCTTTGCCCGTTGTCACCACGTCCAACATCCAGAAGTGGTAGATTCGACAAAAATTTCCCTTTTTGGGTATAAAAACCTCCATACCCGATGATCGGCTGAACCGATCACTTAACTTTCTAGATATCCATGTAGCCCTCGAACAGGGCTACTGTTCGCAAAAAATTCGGAGAATTCTATTTTTAAAATCCCTAGGGGGGCCTAGGGAAGGTATAAAATGGGTAGAGACAACGTTGCCTAAAATAGGTAAAAACGCAAAATGCGATTGGAAGACATGAAAATCAACTGCCAAATATTCAAGGGTTTGGGTGGGTAGTGCGATTAATGGGTACAGATGAGCTGGCCGACCAGAATACGGAAAACAGAGAGGAGGGGAGAGCTAGAGACACAATTGCCTAAAATGAGCTAAATCCTGAAATTTGACGGTTAGACATGAAATAGAAACACCAAATATTCCAGGATTTGGGTCGGTAGCGCAAATAAAGTGTACAAATGAGTGAGGGAACACAGATTACTCGAAAGACAGCGCGGAGGAGTGCTACAGTAAAAATTGCCTTATATGGAAATCCCGACAAGAAAAAATCGTCTCTCCCGCCCGCAAATCGAACGCGTATCGAAAATTAAAACCGAGGCGATGATCAGCGACCCTGAATGCCCAGTTTGAGACACTTAACTCGCGATACGCACGAGGTCGAGGAATAGGCCCCCCCATTCCTGGATGCATATAGATAGGTGAACGCCGCGCGACGGTCGATAACACTGAGGCAGGGCGACGTGAATCTGGCCGATGTCATAGAAGACACATAAGAAAGAAAACACAACCGATGCGAGCGGTGTCTGACGGTCGGATAATTCTGTTGCATTACAAAATAGAAAGTCAAACACAAATGAACATCTACACCTCGTACGCCCAGCAAAGCCCATGCTGGTCCCATTTCGATTGCACTTCGGCCGTGAAGGCGCACATGGCTTTGTGAACAACTGGTTCGTAGACGGGAACCCAACTGGAGCCGCCCGAAAAGTGCACGGCCTTGAGATTGGTACCGCCCCCGGCGGCGAACTTGAATATCGCCACCTCCAAGCCGCGGTTGCGGAGGGTGAACCCCAGGAACCGCATGGCGGGCGAGGTCTCCCTCTTGAAAGCGTCGGCATATCTGACGAGCTGCTGCTCCGCCAAGAGCTGGCTCCGAATCTTGCTCTCCCCCATGAGAATGGGCAGTTCTACAACCATCTTCCGCGTAGGGTCGAGCCCGGGGTAGGGTTCGACGACTGTCGGATTGTGCTCGGTAGGAATGCCCTGGAACACCATGGAAAGGTCCGGCTTTCGTAATCCCGCTGGCGTGGCGTCAACGAGGCGATCGTATGTGTCGACGACAACGTCCGCAACCCGGAACGGTCCCTCGACACGGGGCCGCGGTGGCGGGGACGGAGGCAAAGATCTCCGCCGAAGGGGGGTCGAGGTCGCGGCTGGAAGGTCGAACAAGAAATCGTCGAGCGGGTCGGATATATCGGCCTGGGCGGGAGGGATGTCGGTCTGCGGACGCAGTACCGGTGACTGTCCAGGGTGAGTGTCGGCAGACGATGCCACCGATGAATCATTCGTTAAACTGTTGGACGGGGAGCCTGGGCCGCAGTGGACGCCTGCGTGTCTATGGACTCGTCGGCGCGCTGTACAGAGTAAGTGTCGGCACACAAGGCCATCGAAGAGTCGCTCACCACACTTTCAGAAGGCGCAACCGTGGTGGACCACTCTCCAACCTCCCTGAGCGCAGCTTCTGGAGCCTCCCTGCGGAAGGTGTGCTGGGGTTGCAGAAGGAACTGGCGGGTTGCTGGGAAGTAATGCGCAAGGAACGCGCCCGCAAGCCTGTCGACGAGCGACTCGTAGACAACGCCGGGCACGTGCGGGGGTCTGACATTGTGGCAAACTCGGAGGAAGTACGCCGGGGGTAGTCCCGGCAAATGCTGAGGATCGGGGTGGAGGCTGTATTGAAGACTTGGCTGGTGTGTGAGGTTAGTCGCGCAGACGCGCTGGGACGCCCGACAGGCCGCGTCCAGGTTATCCACTAACTGTAGCGATCGGCACAAGATCGGCACGCGCGGATGGTAAGCGAAAAAGGAGCCTCACCTTCTTGGCTTGAGCATACTGGGGGCTACCGTCGAGACTGTCTGCGAGCGTTTGGGCCTCCTGTAAGAGAGAAGCGAGGTCCATGGTGGGAGCGTGCAGGAAGCAGGAAACGCGGTCACACGGGCCGGCGGGCCGTGTCGGCTACTACCATCAACTGTCAAGGCATCACGTGCTGCAATCCGACTTTGTTGACAGCCACCACCATGACCCACAAACTGCGCGACGACGCGCGTGTCTTTGCCGTCGGCTTCATCCTGGACCGCGCCGAGGTCGAAGTTATCGCCAAGGAAGCCCTTCCCCATGACTTCCTCGCCGTCCACTCGAACGACGGTGTCCAGGCCTTCAAGTGGCGCGCAACCGAGCACGAGTTTGAAGTGTTTGACGTCCTCCCCAAGCGCGACAGGCTCTTCGTCGCCCTTCACTTCTATCCCTGGGTCTACGGCTATCCCGCCCCCCCCGAGTTGGAGGCAATCCCAAAGGAACGCTATGAGGAGTGGAACAGCCTCTACGGCCACCACGTCGGTCACGAGTGCGAGGTGCGGAGGATGCTCTACCCGCACGCGACCCTCGGCAGTACGTCCCGACCGTATTATTTCCGTTAAGCTCCTGACTCTCTGTGTGGCCAGCTGTTTTCTTCCTGCAGCGCTACCTCCGTCGCGTCGTCGCCACCCACCAGCTCGTGGAGCTCCTCGTGCCTGTGAACCCAAGTCAGAAGAAGCTCGGGTGAGTGAGATTCCGTTGATCATAGATACAAAGACTAACCAAGTAAACAGAGATCCTACACCCACAACCCCGGAGGTGTCTGCTCAACCCGGTAGTGCCTGCACGAGCGAGGCGGCGCTGCCGCTGCCGCAACGCAAGCCTGGGTGCGGGGACTGTTGCGACGAGGAGCTGGCCAAGCCCGGCCGCATGGCTCTTGCGGATACAGCAGTCTAGTGGAGCGTGGGGGGTGCCTCCCCAGTGCTAGTAGCGTCGCCGATGCAGAAGCAGCACCCAGCAGTTGCGGGGGCGGTGGGGTGGCTAATAACGAAGTGATCGACGCTTGGCATAGTCATAGTTTTGGCGTGATTTGGGCGCATAACCGTTTGTTTTGAGCTCATCGTCCTGAGTGCGAGGATAGCTTAGAACAGTTAGACGAAATATCGTGAACTTGACTCCCCAGACATCAATGAGGAGGAGCTCGTAATAAAGCCGTGAAGCAGTTACCATAGGTATTGGTACTTACCGTTTGACACAGATGGAGCAAAAATTGGCAAGGTACACGGCCGTTGGCATGCATGTCATTTGGCGCGTGCAGCAATTCATCTAAAGGAAATGAGCGAAAACTGCTGCGTATCTTTTCTGGGAACAGCTTAATTACAGGTGGATAACAGAACCTCTGAAGCGCGCCGTTTTGCGCTAAATAGCCCGACGATCGGGACAAGGCTGCAGGGAGGATAAAGAGAACCCCAGATCGAAAACAAAAGTGTGCGCAAATGTATTGACGCACACGATAGTGACTGAGCCTTTGAACGTGAGAGTCAAAATATACGCAGTTTCGCGGGTGACTTGAAATTTACTTGGCAGACAGAGAATGCCCGACTCCGAGACGATATTTGTCTAACCGGGGCAGGTTTTGATGAGCAATGAGGTCATATTCACAGACACGTAGGTCGTGAATTTACCGTCGACGGACAGGGGAGGGAACGTTTTCTGGGCGAGACAGGAGGTTGACGAGCGTGAAATCGGCGACGCAGAAGAGAAACAGAAGGATTAATATTCTCCGAAGCGCGGGGAGGCGTACTAAAACACAGCGCTGAATATAGAGATGAAGGCAACCAAGCCACAGTGACGGTAAAGAGGCGGGAATCTTCAAAATGATATATACAACACAGGTTGCACGAGAATCCAGAGGACGAAATCCAATCTCCGCATTTGAGGGGTGCCTCAAGAGTGACCACGAAAAGCAAGGAGACCGAGCGCGCAAGCAACGGATGAGAGCGAGGGATGGATGAATTAGAGATTGTGTGGAGCAGTGCGGCAAAAATGAAATGTTCAAGTCGACGACCGCATTCGACGCGGAGAAAACCAAATGCGCCCTCGACGTGAAAGGTCGCACCAAGCATTAAGAATTGGATCCAGTTGAACTCAACTGTGCGACGCCACAAACAAGGACCAGAGGAAGAGATAGCAGGGATAAAGCAGCTAAAATCCAGCAGCCTGTGGGATACTCGAAAGAGACAGGTGCATTGACAGGAAAGAGGGGCAGAGACTCCACAGATCAAAGACTAGCGCTCGTTCAAATAACAATTGTGGGTGTTGTTCAATAAAGCCAAAATCGGTGGAAACAGCGCGATAGAAATGAAGGTGCGCGGCAGAAGATCATCGAACACCGGTGAGTTCAACGCGCGTCGAAGGGTAATGAAGTCTGCAGCGGAATTAAATTGGGAAACAATTAAGGGTGAAAGCTCGGTCGTGAGCGGACGGCCGTAAATAAAGACAAGTGGAAGAGAGATGGGGCTGAGTGTTGAGTTTACAGGGAGAAAGAGATGGGGGCGTCCCAGATACTTGAGTAGCGGTGAGGTTTCGAGCGAGAACAAGCGTTGTCAGAGAGAAACTGCACCAAGAATTGAGCGCCGAGCGCAAATGGGCTGAATTTCCATTTATCTTGGAATTTCAACAACGCTCCTGTGACGCGGAGTGATTCTAGAATATCGGCAGAAATATGCACCAGAATGCAGCCGAGCCCTAGATGTAGGCAGTGATAGGTCGTGCGCGTAATCTCCTGCCTAACGTTTGTCGCAAAACATATGCAAACTGAAGATGCCCAGTGAGAATTAGAAGCAATGCGGCAGGTGATATAAGTAAATGGTCAATTCCAAAAAGAATCGAACGAGAACCAGGTGACGAGTAATCATTTCGTATTGCATCCTGAGTCAGTCGGCCCAAGGTGTCCACTATCCATAGGACTGCGTCCGACTAGTAAGGGAACCAGCGAGACCAATTGATAATGAAGGCAGTTCCACGGAAGATTACACAGTTTCTGACGTGTCGAACGCGATTGCATGGCGGAGGTCACTTTTCTGCTTGAAAGCGCGTCACAACGCGTCGACGTCACCAAAAGCTGAGACAGAAGCACCAGAGTGACCCAAATTGAGCAAATTTATAACACGAGATATCCGGGCGAACATGGACCAACGGATACGCTGAACGCGCAGGGAGTGGTGCAGGTGGGAGGCAAAGGGATTTGATCGGTGTCCGGATCAAACACAGCCTCACACAGGGGGCAAAAGAGATGGCACTTGTCATCACGGCAACCTGGTGGCACTTGCTCCAGACTCGCTCCGTCCTGGCTGCGCTCAGGTCACACACTTGACAGAATATGCCGTAAACCGATCTATATCAAGAATGTCTTTCACACGAGTTGGCCCTGGTGTTATCTCGGTGTGTTCCAATCAGGTAAACCCTTCCCGCCACTCAACCTGGCCATTTAAATAGAGAGATCATCAGATTTAATGACAGAGTACATGTAATTATTTACGGCCTCTGCCCAGTGCTCAACAAACTACCATAAATAGTTTGCTAATCCCAGGATAAGTCTGTGAGGGTCTTATCCATGTGGATAAAAGAGTAATGGTAAGGTTCCACCTCGACCAAAGCAGCCTTCATCCGAGGACGATGTTTGTACGGTGCATTGTGGATATCAATAGGTCGATGAGGTGCCACAAAGATAAATTTTCTCAAGAATCCATGGAGAGGTATCTCCAAAATGGCCCTGATAACTCCCGTCATTGGGGCCTCATCGGTATTGGGCTGGTGAAACTGGACCAAGCTGTGGGAATGGTGTGAAGAATGGAAGCTGTATGTCTTCCCATTCTCATGGTAGTTCTTGAGCCGTTTCGCATTTGGTGGAAGAACCATGGCCTGATACTCTGGGTCTGGATAGCTCAGCCAGCTGAGACTTGTTTCACCAGAAGAGTTAAGGTAGCTCAAGATTGACTTGTACTCCTTTGGAGTCATCTTTGGTGCTTTAGAAAGATAGAGGGCTATAGCAAATCCATCGAGTTCTTCAGGTTTCTTTGGCTTGGTGGTATCTTTGACATCTAGAATGTCTGCAAAAGCCTTTAACTGTGGATCCGTAAATTCCGAATTGTGGAGGTAAGCCATGAGCCAGCAGCGACGCGCCATTTGGCGTAGCATTGTGTGGTCCATATCATCTATTACATGGAATGAGACAGTGAGAACTTTAACTTGAAAGAACAACTCACAAAGGTAGCGGTTTGTCTTAATTCTCTGTAGCATTCCATTCATTCTTTCACCCCAGAACTCATTCAAACCAGCCATCGGACCCCAGTATTTGAGGATGGGCTTAAGTCTTGAGCAATACTCACATCTCTGATCCCTCATCAATTTCAGACTGAACATTAAGTAGTTGACCCCGCTGCTGGCACCACTGCTCAGAATGTCTCAATACTCAATGAGGGCCTTGTTTTGATGCCAAAGACCACATTTTAATTGTTATATGGTCCCACCAAATTTATTCTTGGCAGGTATTCCACAATATTTTGATCCCTCATCAATTTGGACTGAGCATAAGTAGTTGACCCCGCTGCTGGCACCACGGCTCAGAATGTCTCAATACTCAATGAGGGCCTTGTTTTGATGCCAAAGACCACATTTTAATTGTTATATGGTCCCACCAAGTGTATTCTTGGCCAGTATTCGGCAACATTTTGATCCCTCATCAATTTCGAACTGAACATAGGTAGTTGACCCCGCTGCCGGCACCACTGCTCAGAATGTCTCAATACTCAATAAGGGCCTTGTTTTTGATGCCAAAGACCGCATTTTAATTGTTATATGGTCCCACCAAGTTTATTCTTGGCCGGTATTCAGCAACATCTTGATCCCTCATCAATTTCGAACTGAACATAAGTAGTTGACCCCGCTGCTGGCACCACTGCTCAGAATGTCTCAATACTCACGAGGGGCTTTTTTCGATGTCAAATATCATTTACACAGGGGGAAAAAGAGTGCGCACCTGTCATAACAGCAACCTGGTGGCACTCGCTCCATCCTCGCTGTATCCGGGTTGCACACTAGACAGCTGACAGCCTGCGGCCTCGTTCTGATATTCCCACAGACCATTATTGATCCGTTGGGTTCAAATTCCCATGGGGACGAATATCCCCTGGAGTTCTTCTCTCCTCTCACTTCCATCCCGCCTCAAATCCTCCCTTACAACAACAACGACACCACAGCTCTCACACACATGCTACTCACCCAACCTCTCCCTCAAGCAGTCTTGCCCTGATACAGGCTATTGATCTTGGCGATGATTTGGTGGGCTGCATGCGCGCCCAGGTTTGTCTGGTCACAATCGCAGCGCCGTACCACTAGGTGCCGGTGCAGTCTTTGTGACTAGGTGTATACCAAGCGACGCCTGCAGTCATGCGTGCGGCAAACTAGACCACGATGCAGATTAGATAATTGAGATAATTTTGACATCCTCTTTGTGCTCGCACTTATTTCTGACTACCACAGTCCTTGTTTGCCCGCACCCTGTATTCGTTCCTGCTGCCCGCTCCCGTACACTACAAGGCCACCAATTCAAACCATGGCTGGAACCTCTCCTCAGAAACGCAAATCCACCGGGCCGGGTTGCAGGTCCTGGAGTACAAAGAAACAGCACGGAACAGCCGGGAAGGGGAAGGCTCCCGACACAGGAGGCACCACAGGGACTAGCAGCACTGGCGGAGGAGCAGCCGCCACTGCTGGCGCCGCTTCGGGGGCACAGGATGATGATGGAGACAAAGAAGGAGGTGCGCGCCGGTGTCGCAGTAGCGAGTTCTTGTCTGGTAGACAGAATAATGGGTTGGTCGTCCGGGGAATGGGGTGTACAGGGCGGAGTCGGTGGGTTGACAGGAGAATATTATCTGCTCTTGGGGGCACCACAACACCAAGGTGCCACACCTGCTGAGCAGTCACACATCCGAGCACACACAGCGAAGTTGCAGTGGTGGTAAATGTACAGTGTACATGCTCAGGTGGGCAGGGGGAAAGTCGTAGAAGCATAGAATGAAATCGGGTCGATTCTGGGAAAAGTGCCGTGTGGGCTCGGAGTACGCGTGTAGCGCGGAAAGGCTCGGGAGATGGGGTAAAACGGGGCTCGGGAGGATTCTGTTCACTGGCGACGTAGCCTCGGTGGGCTGCTCAGGTCACTGGTCGCGGAGATGGTGGTGGCTTTGGTGTAAGGGGAGTATATTTGGCTATGTGTACGTACAAAACAAATACACGGTCCGAAGACCGGTCTACCATAAAGTACGCATGGAGATATAAAATAAGGGGGAGGTGACCTGCGGTCCAACCTACCCTTCCACAGTGGGGGGAACTATAATGTCGACCTCGACATGGCTCTGAATAAAGGAAGGGATGGACCGCAACTCGTGGAAAGACAACACAAATGACCCAGAGAAGGTTCGATAGAAGAACATTCCCTCGCGGTGGGCTCCACTGTCGCAGAACGGAGTTCGGGGCTGGTAGACAGAATATTGGGTCGGTCGTCCAGGGAATGGGGTGTATGGGTGAAGTAGAAAGTCAGCAAAAGGTCCCGGGAAAGTCGTAGAAGCGTAGAATGAAAATCAGGTCGATTCTGGGAAAAGTGCCGTGTGGGCTCGGAGTACGTGTATAGCTCGGAAAGGCTCAGGAGATGGGGTAAAATGGGGCTCGGTGGATTCTGTTCACTGGCGACGTAGCCTCGGTGGGCTGCTCAGGTCACTGGTCGCGGAGATGGTGGTGGCTTTGGTGTAAGGGGAGTATATTTGTCCATGTGTACCTACAGAACAATTATGAGGACCAAAGTCTGATATACTGAAGAGTACACGAGTAAATATGGAATGGGGAAGAGGCGTCGAGTGGGTCATCCTCCCCTTCCACACCGGAGGAATCCACATGGGATAGCACTGAGCGACGTCAACGAGGCGGCGAGGCCGATGCACGTAATTAGATTGCAGGGTATATAATCGAAATGCGATGGACCGGGGCTAGATTGGGCCCTGTGAAATATCGGGAGCCTATGGATGTTTAAAAACATGAGAGTTCCTGATGTATAATATTTCTCCTTCTGAAGTTTCAGCAATACTATCCCCCCCGGAGAGCTTGGACACCTAAGCAAAATCAATGAATATCATGTCTTCTAAGACATTTCACAGAAATCTGGATAGACAGATCGACTGCAATCTGGCTTTTACGTAGGGTACATACAAGGTTTTAACTCAGGCCGTCCACTCCATGTCGAATGGCACCAAAATCTTTGTTGATCCTTATTGTCCAAGTACTAGGTAAGACATCGGTGAGCAAAGAATGACAGATTAGAACCAAGAACCAGAGCATAATGTGTAGCATATCTCTGTCCATGGCCTGTACGGAGAGTGATGTGCAGGCGGTGAACACACAATCGAGAATGGTGATAGTGCACTGCATAAACATCTCGACAGAATTTGAAGGTATTTAAACCAGCGTGAGAGGAGATAACGATCATGATGTCCATGGGTTCGTCGTTGGACAGCAATATTTGCTGAACCAACACCTCGCCGGCCAGTTGGGGAGTGACGAGGATGCGGCGCCAGAAAGGAGGGTACTGGTCGACAATGCTGAGGCAGGTCTTTGACGATGCCCGAATGGCCGCGAGCATCAAAACAAAGGACGATATGGGTGCAGACTGATTATCATCCGCTGCACTTTGGATAACCGCCTCAAGGATATCCTCGTGAAGGTGCGATCCAGCCCACTGAGTCACTGTATCCTACAATATGTGTATGAGTCAACCACCTTGTATGTCCAGAGGTTTCAGCCTCGAACAACGTTGGACTATTAAATGAGTGAAATCAAAGTATAAGATCTGTTAGAGAACAATTATTAAATGATATTTGGCATCGAAAAATCCCCTCATTGAGTATTGAGACATTCTGAGCAGTGGTGCCAGCAGCGGGGTCAACTACTTAATGTTCAGTCTGAAATTGATGAGGGATCAGAGATGTGAGTATTGCTCAAGACTTAAGCCCATCCTCAAATACTGGGGTCCGATGGCTGGTTTGAATGAGTTCTGGGGTGAAAGAATGAATGGAATGCTACAGAGAATTAAGACAAACCGCTACCTTTGTGAGTTGTTCTTTCAAGTTAAAGTTCTCACTGTCTCATTCCATGTAATAGATGATATGGACCACACAATGCTACGCCAAATGGCGCGTCGCTGCTGGCTCATGGCTTACCTCCACAATTCGGAATTTACGGATCCACAGTTAAAGGCTTTTGCAGACATTCTAGATGTCAAAGATACCACCAAGCCAAAGAAACCTGAAGAACTCGATGGATTTGCTATAGCCCTCTATCTTTCTAAAGCACCAAAGATGACTCCAAAGGAGTACAAGTCAATCTTGAGCTACCTTAACTCTTCTGGTGAAACAAGTCTCAGCTGGCTGAGCTATCCAGACCCAGAGTATCAGGCCATGGTTCTTCCACCAAATGCGAAACGGCTCAAGAACTACCATGAGAATGGGAAGACATACAGCTTCCATTCTTCACACCATTCCCACAGCTT
The DNA here is from genome assembly GCA_029204085.1 of Mycena sp. CBHHK59/15. Lineage (NCBI taxonomy): Eukaryota > Fungi > Basidiomycota > Agaricomycetes > Agaricales > Mycenaceae > Mycena > Mycena sp. CBHHK59/15. Next base: position 58,635 of record JARGXW010000203.1, read on the forward strand.
GGTCCAGTTTCACCAGCCCAATACCGATGAGGCCCCAATGACGGGAGTTATCAGGGCCATTTTGGAGATACCTCTCCATGGATTCTTGAGAAAATTTATCTTTGTGGCACCTCATCGACCTATTGATATCCACAATGCACCGTACAAACATCGTCCTCGGATGAAGGCTGCTTTGGTCGAGGTGGAACCTTACAAGACTTTGGTGGTTGTTGAACCTAAACACATCATTACCCATTTATCCGCATGGATAAGACCCTTGCAGACTTATCCGCATGGATAAGACCCTCGCAGATTTATCCTGGGATTAGCAAACGATTTATGGTAGTTTGTTGGGCACTGGGCAGAGGCCATAAATAATTTACATGTGCTCTGTCATTAAATCTGATGATCTCTCTATTTAAATGGCCAGGTTGAGTGGCGGGAAGGGTTTACCTGATTTGGAACACACCGAGATAACGCTGGGGCCAACTCGTGTGAAAGACATTCTTGATATAGATCGGTTTACGGCATATTCTGTCAAGTGTGTGACCTGAGCGCAGCCAGGATGGAGCGAGTCTGGTGCGAGTGCCACCAGGTTGCCGTGATGACAGGTGCCATCTCTTTTGCCCCCTGTGTCACCAAGCTTCTCTTCTCCGCTCACCCTGATTCTAGTCTAATCTCGGGATCCATCTCTGGCGATAATTGGAGCTGGCAGAACTAGCTTATACCGTTACGACTAATCAACGCCTCCAGGACTGGCCTTGGTCAACGACTTGACTCAAACTCGGCTAGCTATTGACAACTCGATGCCCTGCCAATGCGATGTACTTATGCCGTTTCCCAGAACGGTCATGATATCCTCCAACACCTCAGCGAACTCACAGCGGTGCTGATGGATCAGTACCACCGTTCTATGAGGACTGATGCGGTGAGCATTGATGCAGTGTCCGCGTTGAGAGCGACGCCTAGCTCTCTAATCCCAAAATGTGGTGCCACATTCTGGGATTAGAGAGCCAAGGCCAGCGCAGAGGCCCACCCGAGTGCGCAATCAGCTGTGAAGCTGCGTGGACTTCGAGTTTCGTTTGCCCTGACCGAAAAAAAAAAAAAAAAAAAAAAAAACAACAGGGCATCCTGTACAATAAAGTCAGCGTGGTGCGCGGGCATCGAATTGAGCACTGCAGCTGTACTGAAATACCGATATGAGTTGCTTACTGCTGGGCCCATCGTGCGCGACAGAAAATCTGCGCGCAAGCCAAAGTCAGCACATAGCGTCCGGACCTCGAATCGAAGAGCGTACCATCTGCACAATTCGGAGCCAGCCCGAATCTGAGGGAAAGCTAACAATCAAGTAATAACAGGGAACACGAATAACCATACTACTTCCAAGGTGTATAATAAATCTACCGCAGTGCTATCTGGAATGCAAACCGGCGTAATTGGAGCCAATTAATAGAATTGGCGTATACATACCGAGTTCGAGAGTGGCGTGAGGACGCACTCGAGTATAGAAAGCCGCAGAAAAGGGGTTAAATGGCATAAAGGGGTGCGCAAAGAGTTCGCATATGTTAATACGATGAGAGGCTTGCGAAAAATGGCTGGGATCCTTGAATTGCCGAAGAACAATGAGTGGGTGAAATAAAAATAGGTGGAAGCGAAGGAACCCACAAATAGAGCCGAGCAGGGCGCAAAGATACAGTAATCCTCTTGAGACGACATCAGGTGAAGAAATATACAGTGAGAAAAGTATTGCAACTACGGCTCACCTGAGTACGCAGTCGAAAGAGGTTGAATATTGACCGAAACTGAATCAAAACTTTAAAGTGCTGTTAAGAACTGTGGTGTGAAAAGAATACAATGAGAGATGTGGACGAGCGAAAATGAATGGAAGGATATACCGTGAACCGTTGATTGGGCCTACTCAGATGTTGAAGTCAACAATAATACATGTTTGAGGTTGACTACTAATGGGCAAAGGCCAATGAGCCGATGTTAACTGAGAGGGTCCATGTGAAATGTATATTAACTCACCTAAACATCGAGGCAAGTATAGATGGAAGACTTTTAGTAATGGAAATATCAGTCGAATGAACAATAATAAAGGAAGTGACGTACTCACCTCAACTTGTTTTATATGTATCGGCATAATTGTGTGCTGAAAGCAAGCGTCGCAGGACGCATTCAACTGTGATGAGGTCAGTAAGTTGAAGAAACAAAGGATAAGATAACACATCTGTACTTGAGTTCGAGCCTTGACTTCAACCCAAGGCAACGGTGTGGTCGAGTCCTGATACACTCGATGCATGCCTCTGGAGCCGTAGGATGCGGGATGACTCACGGCTGGAAGCCGCCATCCCCGCCACCCCGCCGCTCTTCCTCGTGTCTGCGCGCTCAGCCCGACTCAAACAATGCCTCCCCCACTGGGCGAAATCTGGGGGCCCTTTCATCGCAGTGAAGACCGCCCCAATGGCGCACACAATCGTGCGACCCACTGGCGGTGCATCGACACATTCTGCCCTGTCGACGTTCCGATTGACGTTGAGGTTGCCGGGAACCTATCACTGATGGAAAAGGAAGCATGGTTTGAGAAAGGTATGTCTTGACAGCTGCTGTGTCTGACTCGGACAACGATGATGCCCCGCAGGCCGCTCCGTCCACGGGTGCCCGCCGTCGCACTAATTGGCTTCCTATCCAGCTTGACAAACTCTTTGGCGACAACCTCAAGGAACCCATCCGCATTCGGCCATCACGCGCAGCGGTCTCGGAAGAAGCGCTCTACATGCAGTTGCTTGCCGCTGAGCACAGCGGGGAGGAGCCTGACAACAGAGAACTTGAAGGGTCTGGGGATGATTACACTGGCTAGATATTACCGCCGCGAACGTCTTATAATCTTTTTGGAAAAATAACCCTTATTTTACCCTTATAATGCAGACCCTTATTAACCCTTATCTTATTATAAGGCCTTATATTCCGGGCGAACCCTTATTAACCCCTTACTTTGCAACACTGAGCACGCGAGGAAGAAGTGCCGGTTACATATTATTTGCCTGTCTAAATACTGCCGATTGTAAATATGCTGTAGATACACTTGATATCTACAATTGCCCAAATTTGCAGCGCGATTGGACCAGAAATGCGCCCAGCATGGATTCGTGGCTGCCAAACACTGAATTACCTGATTTGGATCATTATATCAGCCCACCTGGAAGAGTTTGCCAAACAATGTTACACACGCTGTACGTTGTCGTTGCAGTCGTACAATGTTCCCAACATCGAAGCAGACGGCGCAGATGTCGTTGATGCTCATGTCGTGTCTGAGGCATCACTACAAGCAGGGCTTGAGCATGTCTATGGAGCCAGACAAGTCGAGACGCTCACCTTGTCCGAAGCATTCGAATTTGTACTCGCAGTTTCCGCCCAGCAGCCGGCACAGGAACCCAGATAGTATCGCGAGGCCATGCAGCGTCCCGATTGGCAGAGGTATCATGATGTCGCATGCAAAGAAATCCAGGCGCTGCTCGAGAACGGTACATTCGAGCTCATGCAGCTCCCACCAGGCCAGAAAGTCATTGGGATTTGTTGAGTCTTCAAGGTCAAGCGCAACGCTGACGGTTCAGTGGAGTGCTACAAAGGGAGAGTCGTGGCCCTGGGAAGCCACCAATGCCCAGGTTACGACTTCACGGACGTCCTCGCTCCCACGCCAAAATGGGCCGCTCTTCGCACGATCCTAGCTATCAGTGCTCTTGAGGACCTGGAGCTGGAAAGCATAGACATCTCGTCCGCATTCCTGAACGGAGAAATTAATACTGAGGTTTACATGCGCCAGCTGGAAGGCTTTATCGAGAGATACTCATCTTGGGTCTGGAAACTGATCAAATCAATCTACGGCCTTCGACAGGTGTCACACATCTGGCACAAGAAACTAGATGCGACCCTCCGAGGACTGGGATTCGAGCAGATCAAGTACGAGCATAGCGTGTGGGTATGGAAGCGAGGTGCAGACCGGATTATTGTTCCGGTAGGTAGGTAGGTAGGTAGTATTACACGGCCGGTCCCACTGAGGAACGCCGGGGCCCAGGAGGTATCTCAATGTACATGCGCTACTGTACATCACTGCCCCTGGACTCCTTCACAACTCCAAACGCTGAGCTCACAGACGCAATCTCGCAGACTCGCCACGGTAGAACCAAGGAACTGCAAAGAAGTAGAAAGGAAAATTAGCACAGAAAATGGGGGCCCTGACAGATCAAGCACAAAATACGGGGAAGGTATAGAACAGTTGAAGGACATCATGTGCAGCTTAATTACAAGTGCAATACAGGGTCAGGAGCTTATTATGGCTTTATCGTGCACAATATACACGGCCTACTTTCCCGGGGCACCTGCTGATGGTCATGATCCATAAAGCAAAGGTTTGACAGCTAGTTGGTGAGTTCATTGAATTATCGAGGTAAGTGCCTCCCGATGTGTCTGTGTTCTCACTATTGTCAAGTAGTAGTGCCGCATTGTAATTTGCATCGATGGTTTATCCTTCTGTGGTTCCAGCTTTCCGCGACGTAAGTTGAGCTTGTCTGAAAAGTTGATCTCAGCCTGTAACCCTTCCATCACTTGCTTGTCCATGACTTTAGCAGTTCTGTATATCTTCGACTGTGGTCGTCATATTTTTGAACTAGCTCGGGACACTGCGATGATAGTCGTGAGGCATTGGCAATTAAGTCCTTGGCCCAGCATCTTTTTCCCCTGGCAGACCGTTCTATTGAACTATCAAGAGCTGCTTGGGTGAAGTGCTTCGAATCGAGTCCAAGTTAAACCAGATGCTTCAGGACGAGTGGAAGGCGTCGAACGTGTAGTGGAATTATCCCAGCTTCCGTGAACAAAGGCGCAGTCATTGTGAACGAGGGTCTAAATTCAACAGTAAGATTTGGCACAGAAAAGGCCATGATAGATCAAGCACGAAACTCGGAAATGAAATAGCATAATTGAAGGAAATCATCAGCAAACCCTATAAAGCCTTTCTGCTTGCGGCACTGGGTGAGTTCAGAGCAAAATTGAGGTTAGGTACCTCATGGTGCTTCCTGCATCTTCACCAATCCCGCATGTAAGAAACAACCTGTGTCTGTGGTTCGTCCTTCCAAGGTTATAGCGTCCCGTGAAGTACATAGAGCTTGTCTAATGAGCTAATAGTGTCCCGAAGCCATCCCAGCATAGTCTCGGACATCATCCACTGTTGTTGTGGCTGTCAGAACGAGCTCAAATCATGGAGGGCAGTCTTGTTAAAGCTGTTAGAATATTTCAATCAGGACTCTTTCCCATGCTCAAGAACTCTGGAGAGTTGGTGAGAGTGGCACTGGATTTTGAGTCCGAGGAAACAACATAGATAGCAAGACGAGGAGGAATCATCAAACTCTAACCGGCATTTTCTCAGTTTCCGTGAATATGTGCAGTGGTTATGAACTCGGGTTAGTCTTTATATGGCTGTTCTCACTACCCCGGGAGTTGTGTATTCCACATTTGGCTTGCACACCACTTGACTGCAACAACAATTGTTGTTGGATTGTACTCACTGATGCCCAACATAAGGACAAGACACAAGGACATCAGCAAAAGGAAGAGTGCTCAATCCACTGAGTGCCCAAGACCGAGATTCAATTTATTGGGTGCCGGAAAAAGCCGGAGGTGGCAGTGCACATATGACTAAGCTTGCATCGCGGGAGCCAGCAACGCCGACGCCCGTGGTCGCCGTCCGCGATATCGAGGCAAGGCGGTTGCATGTAGTAGCAAGCCCTCTATACAATACAGTGTGAGGCAGAATGAAGGCAACACCGTTAAAACTGAGCTGGATGCAAGATTATCAATGTGGATGTCGTTTTTTCTCTCCGATTTTCGCGTCCTCTGTCTCATCCGACTCATATGTGGCTAGCTGTGACTCGAGGCTAACTCCCATACACCCTCGGGCACTCATAGGCTCAGTGAGGGGGGAAGCGCAGTCGTAGTCCAGTTTCGCTTATTCGATGATGGTGGCAAGTCCAAGAAAGTCCCGGTATTTGTGGATGACATCACGATCGCGTCCAAGAATAAAGCCGGAATACAGCAACTGAAAGATAATCTTAGGAACTCTTTCAAGCTTCGCGATCTCGGCCCCACCACCTTCTTGCTCGGTGTCGAAGTCATCCGCAACAGGCCTGCATGCATGCTCTCCCTTTCCCAACGGCAATACGCACTCAACGTCATTCATCGTTTTGACATGGCCAATTGCAATCCTGTAACAACACCCATGGACCGCAGCATCTGTTTGTCAGCGGCAATCTCTCCCCAATCTGCAGCAGATATTGCTTACATGCAGGACAAACCCTATGCAAATGCTACAGGCGCGCTCTCGTACCTGGCATACGTTACCCGGCCAGACATCGCATATTCAGTGGGAGTTCTGTGCTGGTACAATTCCAATCCAGGACCTCAGCACTGGAAAGCAGTAAAACACTTATTCCGTTATATCAAGGGGACGCTCGACATGAAGCTCACCTACTCTCCTGGGGCCGAACCGTCTGATCAGCTCTTCATGACTTATTCCGACGCTGATCACGGCGGAAATCCAGACAACGGGTGCTCGACTTCGGGGATGATCGTAAAGATTGCAACCGGAGCTGTCAGCTGGCACAGTCGCCTACAAACCATTGTGACCCTGTCCACGACAGAAGCAGAGTACGTCGCTGCATGCAAAGCGGGCATGGAAATCATTTTCCTCCGCAATCTTTTCACCGAATTCGGGTATAATATCCCCGGATCGTCAACCCTTTATGTCGACAATCAATCCGCAATATCAGTCGCCAAAAATCCAGAGCATCATGGGCGTATTAAGCACCTGGACCTTCGCTTCTACTGGCTTCGGGAAGTCGTGGAACGCGGGATAATCCGAGTTGTGCACTTGCCTGGCGTTCAAATGCCCGCAGATATTCTAACAAAGCCCCTGGGACGCGTTAAAGTTGAAGAGTTTCGTTCCATGTTGGGAGTTTATTAATGTGTATATTCTATCTCGTTAGGTGGGAGTGTTAGAAGTGGGTTATTTACTCAGTAGAAATACATGTGACCGCGAAACTATTTAGCACTGCGGTCGATTCCGGAAGTCTTATCGACTTACGCTCGACCGCAGGTATGTAAAGTAGTTTACCTATTCAACCATCGACTTACACTCGACCGCAGTATTTGTCTAGTCGACGGTCTGCGCTTCACAACCAGTCCAAAACACGCCTATGAGCCCCCTCGAACTGTTTGACGCAGTGTTGGCAATTAAGGGTTAAACCTTGGCCTCCCCAGCCATTAAGGGTTATAAAGGTTTAAGGGTTAATCTTAAGGGCAGGATTAAGGCCTTAAGTCCATTTTGGGAAATAATCTCTCACACCAATGTTGCCGCTGTAGAGCATCAGTGTTTGCCCTTAAGGCCTTAAAGGACCTTTTCAAAATGGCTAAGGCTTACTAAGGGCTAAGGCTTAGGGGCTAAGCCCTCGGTAAGGCCTTAAGCTCGATTTCCCCATGCCCCCCGGCTATTTCCGCCGTCCTTCTGGTGATCGTGTTGCGGCCCATTTAAAGTCATTACAAGGTACTACCCAAGATACTTGTCCTCAGAATGAATCTCCACAGCTCCATCATCCAATCTTGCATCCTCCTCTGCGACCGCGTCTGCCTCAGCATGTCTCAGAGCTTCCATCAGAGTGCCCTCCGCCTCAATTTCCTCCTGTGACAATCGTAAGTGTGTTTGTTGTCCACTGCGACATCGTCGGTGGTTAAGGTGGAGTCGTTGTGGAGCAACAAGTTTTTGTGATGGCATCAAGATGGCATTGGCGGACCCCGAGGGCGCTGCCGAAAATTTCAGCATGAAGCCCTAAGGCCTCCTAAGGGGTCGAAAAAAATCGGCCCTACGCTAAGGCTTAGCCTAAGGCCTTACTAAGCCTTAGGGCGAACACTGTAGAGCATAGTATACCATAACAAGGGTTATAACAAGTGATTATACAGCCTTCACTCATTTTCAGAAGATCATCTGGCTCATTCGTCAGCCCTACCATCATCTTTCTCCTTGGTTGAACTCCATCAATTCTGCCACCGTTCGTTGCATGATTGAGGCCCAAAGCTGCAGGTTTTTAGTTTGCAGGCTTCTTTGACAAGCCAAAAAGTGTATGCAGTTATTTCAACCTCCAGAAGTCAGAGACTATCATTCAAACAAAATATATTCATCCAGGGTTCCCCGACGGCTCGGCACGGGGTGGCCCAGACCTTTAAGCCTTAACAGCGTCATCCAGACTGTTAAGCCTTAACAGTTAAGGCCTTAATAACCCTTAATCAAATTAAGGCCTTAAAGCTTAAGCCAACACTGGTTTGGCGGATCGGACATTTGTCATCGATCCACGCCGGTCACATATGTGACACACGCTCTCCCGAACATTCCATTCCCGACTCCCGCCATCGGTGACCACGACCGCGCATTCGCGTCAGCTCCGAACCGGATCGACCGTCCCGAAGCCGATATATCCGAGCTCCGTTCGTCCTCATCAAATGGTCGCTCCCGTCTCTTTGCCATCCCCCATCAGTCGCTCCGCAGAATCCGCCCCACGCGCGTCCTCGCTCCGAGCCGATCCACATCAGAGCCCGATATTCCCGACGCCATCCCGCCCCTCTCCACTCCGGTCTCCCGTTCCCCGCGCACTCCTGTCTTCTCGACTCCACCTGGCTCTTGCCGCGCCCTCTCTCATCCGCCGTCTCCGCCGCTCGCCGATCTTTGCCACGCGGGCGCTGCGCCAGGGGACGGGATCGTTATCAACTGGAAACGGGACGATGCGAACACCTTGCATCGGGTGAGTGAGGTTGCTGACTGCAGGGGTGTGTGTCTTCTCTGTAAACTTTTGGCTATCCCATTCACATCCTTCTTCGCATCCCCTTCTTCTCTCTTTTCTTTCTTCGTCCTCTGACCTTTTGTTTTCTCATTCCTCGCCCCTTCTTTTTCCTCTCCATTACTGATTCGTCTATTGCGCAGACTCCCTATTCCGCCGACGCCGACGCAACGTACGCCATCGCACCCTTTTCCCCTTCATCTTCGTATCGCGCCTCATGTGCATCGCGCAGTCTGCTCGTGAATCCGTCGAGCGCACCGTCTTCGCGAGTGCATAGCTTCTCTCCCACGTCAACGCTGCCTCACGCTCATTGACCAATTCGTCATTAGGTATCCGTCGCCGTCTCTCGCTTCGGAAACGGCAGATTCTCGCTCATTGCGACGTCCTTAAACCGTCCGGATCCGATTCAAGGAGTCCGACACTACTGACAGGGATGCACATGTGGAAATGAAGGTGTGTGCCCGTCGCACCTCTCGTTACACTCCCGCTTACTCGTCCCTCCCCACGCAGCGCAGCCTCTCTTTAATCCCTCACACGCCACGTCTACCTCCTTTACGACCCTGCTGCGCCACCGATGCCGGCCATTGGAGCAAGATTCACTGGCGCGCTCATCGACCGGTGCGTCGTATTTTGCAATTAAATTTGTGTCCTTCCGAGACGCGCCGCGTTAGAACATGGCGCGCCGATATTCTCCCCTAGCTTCCCGGCCTTCAGCGCGCACGTCCCGCTCACATTTCCTCGATGGGTTATCTCGCCGATCGCGGTCACTAACGATGTCCTTCGGTACGCCCGCATTTTCCTACAATCTCAACATTCACTTATCCTCATCTCATCCAAAGTAGACCTACGCACCCCCCCCCTACGCCATCCACAGGCAGCGCGCGTGCAAGACGCATGTATCGCTTTAACACTCTCCCGTTCCCTTCTTACCTTCCCTTCGCCCGCACACGGATGTTTTCTTTCACCGCTCTGATCCCGATTGCGGCGCGAGCTGCAGTCCACATCATATCGTGCGGGATTTTCTCACTGGCCGCGTCGCGCTCACTGTAACAGCAAACGAGCACCGCCGCCCTTCATTTGAAGCGTGTTCATCTCGTTTGCTCTTCTGTGAGCACGCGCGACGCCATCAATTATTCCCTTCGCCTATGCTGGTGCGTGTACGGTCGTCTCCTTCATTTTCTCTCACATCCAGGCAGGTTACCCAAGACAATTATGCTGTTTCAAAAGAACTCGCGTCAGTCCGCGGACTCGACGCCTACGGCTCTCTTGCGTGTATCGTGATTGGTCAACTTTCAATGTCGTTTGTCTGCTACGAATTATGGAAGTAAGGTTTGTTCTCGATCTCTCGTTCTTTCTCTCTTCCTCTTCCTCTTCCACCATTCATCTGTCTTGCACATTGAACCACCCTGCATTCCTGAATTCGTTTACAAGGTGGCATGGTAGTACATATGTGGGTGCAGATACATTGAATAACGTGAAGCCCAGAATTATTCCTTCATAATTCCTTGATAATGCTTTGTGTTTTTTTTTTCTTGTGTGCCTTGCAGCTCAAATGCGGCGAGTGTTTTTTCACTTTAATCGACCAGCTTTCATTCAAACCGCATTCCTTTGTAGCTTTCACGCTGCAGGACGTGTCATCGTGTCTTTTTAATACGAGTTTAGCTACGAGAGTAAGCGGGCGCATATACTTACACAATTCCTTGACAGTTATCCTCCACTCCTACTTGGTGAACCGCCGATTTACGCTCAGCAACATTCTCAATGGAACGCAGCAGATCAATAGGGCGAGCTGAAGGCCCCTATCTCAACTGGTGCGCGACCCGGACCTCCGCTCATCATCTTCCTTGCCCGCGTTCAACTCAGACGTCCGCATCAGACCCCTTCCTCCAAATGGCCTCGCCCGCGCCTCTCGCTTGGGGATCGGCCCTCTCCGCCCTCCTCCATGGACATGCGCCGACCAATTCTTTGGGTGCGCGTGAATTCGTAGATTTATTTCGTCAATGCTGATTATTGTTATCCGTAACCCTTACACATCCATTATGTTTTACGACGCAATATCGAGCCGAGTAAGTTGACCATCGCCACTGTTCGAAGTTTTGCCTCACGTTCATTTGGCTCAGGGAATGAACAGATAGATTCAACTGGACCAAGGCGCAGTTAGCTATGACGACTTGGACACTAGACGCTAAAAGCAGGGTTGGACAGAGTGAGTTCGTTGACAGTTCTAATTAGGTTAATGTCGACTGATGGGATACTTTTGCACTTTAGAAAGGCGCGCTACGGTACGTTGGGTAGACGGCGAACTGTCTCGTTGTTCAGTTTGAAGGCACCCAAGACTGGCACCAGCGTGAATACCACCAAAAACAAGGGAGAGGCATCAGATACCCAGATGGAGAATCCGTCACCATAGACCGCACGAACACAACAGGCTAATTCCACTGTCAACGGTGTAGCAAGCCCTACGACAACGTGTCGGCTATCCGTGTACGTTTCACTACGTTCCGCAGCCTCCTAAACTCGGACACTATTAGCTCATTAGACAAGCTCTATGTACTTCACGGGACGCTATAACCTTGGAAGGACGAACCACAGACGCAGGTTGTTTCTTACATGCGGGATTGGTGAAGATGCAGGAAGCACCATGAGGTACCTAACCTCAATTTTGCTCTGAACTCAGCCAGTGCCGCAAGCAGAAAGGCTTTATAGGGTTTGCTGATGATTTCCTTCAATTATGCTATTTCATCCCTGAGTTTCGTGCTTGATCTATCATGGCCTTTTCTGTGCCAAATCTTACTGTTGAATTTAGACCCTCGTTCACAATGACTGCGCCTTTGTTCACGGAAGCTAGGATAATTCCACTACACGTTCGACGCCTTCTACTCGTCCTGAAGCATCTGGTTTAACTTGGACTCGATTCGTACGTTCCGCAGCCTCCTAAACTCAGCATGAGTAAGGCCCGTCTAGACATAGCTGAACAGAGTCTGTGTTTAGCTGTGCAGTGAAGGGCTGTTTAGCTCTTGCTAGCTCAGTCTAGGTCAGTCTAGGTCAGTATAGTCGTACCTCATCACCTCTACTGAGGTAAGTATCTATGATTTGAGGGAAAGGGCTCAGTCAGGCATTCCACTCACACTCGTGGTTGTCTCTAGCTGTCATTTCATGAGCGATCACACATCATGCGACATCAACAAGGTTCGATCTGGCCATCAATAATTAATATTAGTTTAGAATGCAAATTTCACTCCAATTGCACTAGTACGTATAAACATGCCAACTTCCACCACTGGTATACTCCGGAATCACTGATATTCCGAAATCGCTACGTCTTGATGATCTACATGCAATCTGTTAGTCCGGAAGTAGTACTCGTTTTCGATGTGGTATCTCCCTATCGTTTGTCAGGGGATCATGGGCAGTGCCACTGATAGTCTCAAGTCGCTACACGGGTATGTGAGTTCATTCTGTCATTCCGTCAATCTGGAACTGTTTCTAGGGGTGATATTTCCCCCATCTGTCATTTGCCAAGGGGATAATTGACTTCAATCGTGATGGAGGCTATCCGATTGTTCAAGAGGCGCGATCCAATCTCATGTCGAAATCACGTGATCCGGTCCGGCACGACTCTGATGCGAACCTTCATCAACTCGTCGAGCTTCAGTTGAGCTTCAGCCTCTGTGCTGCCAAGCAGCCTGCTAAGAGAGCCTGAGGAACAGACCCTATATACTCTCATGACCTACTTTCAATCCATCCTTCAATGCCTGTTATCCTGATCTCTAAATACAATCTACATAAAAATTTGATGCATTGAGACGTAAATCATCCAAACTAAGTGGCTGCTTTCCCATATCCATTGAGCCTGGAACCCTCAACATGCCACACTGTCAAGAGGTACAATTCTGGCCAGAAATATTATTTAAATCCTATGACGGCGGTCTTAAAACACACCCAAAACATGCCTATGAACAACACAAATATTCAGATTGGTACCGAGGGCCCTCCTGGTTCACTGGAGGGTTTTGGGGACATGGTACATCCCTCTCGTCAGTGCCTGCCGGCTACGAGTTCAGAGAGTGAAATCAGCAGGAGTCGGGGTGATCCGGGGCCTAGCTCCGACTACCCAACACACGGCCCCTTCTGTAGCGGCTCTGCTGCTCTGGCTGCTACAGCGACGGGCGAGGGGCAGCATCCACTTCCCCCTACAGACCTTCGAAATATGACTACCACAGACCATGATTCACCATGGTTGATGCCCATATCAACTGTGGCGACTCCCGATCTGTGGAACACAAACGGCCGTATTATGAATGGTACAAATACAATTCCAGATATAATTATGGGAGATGTAGAGGGAACGTATAACGACTCCCATTCGAACAATTCTAACACTGCAGCACAACTTTTGAACGAGCAAACTTATTATGCCAATATCGACTCGCTGCATGTACTGTCAGACAGAAGCCAAGAAAAGAAAGACAGGCAATGCCTTATCCCTGAAAATTGGGAAGAATTGAATACACAGATTAGACAGAGGAATAAACCTCTGAAGCTCACTCATTCAGCGAAGTTCACTCGTTCAAACGTAACAATTGTGTCCCAAAATATAAATGGGAGAGACAAAAATAAATCCGTGAGCAGCACAGGACACAAACTCAATTACATGAAGAGAGTAGTTGACGAGAAGAGGATAGGTGTTTTCGCCTGGCAAGAAACACACATGGATCATATCGCTGCTAGCCAGTTCAACAACATTTACGGGAAATGGTTCAAACTGTTCAACTCTGGACACCCAATAAAACCTAACTCCACAGCTGAAGTTAGAATCCTTCTGAACAAAAAATATGTGGACACGGAAAACGTGAAAGAGTATGTCCTCATTGAGGGCCATGCAATCATGCTTGTTATACCATCACATAGGGGAGAAACAATAAACATTCTGAACATCTATGCCCCAAACACCCCTCTGGAAAGAGAGAGGATGTGGGCCCATTATGGCATTGTTACTTAGAAAATCCAGAACTTCCATTTCCAACTCAAACACTGGGTGACTGGAATTTTGTTGAAGACATTAAAGATCGTACATCGAACAAAGAAGAGACAGTACCTCTGAGCTTTATATGCCTGAAGGCTCTCTTCCGCATGCAAGATGGTTGGCGTACAACATTTCCTGATGCGAACGAATACACTTGCTTCCAGAAGCGCACCAATGTAACCACGAATGAGACACATATATCAGGCTCACGTCTTGACCGAATCTATGTACCGGTAGACCATTTTAAACAATATCGAAATTGGTCAATCGAACCTAGTCTAATCACCAGTGACCACCACTTGATTTCTGTCCAATTGACATGCCGGCCAGATGAGGAGTATGGGCCAGGAATTTGGAACTTACCTATATACCTCCTTAAAACACCAAGATTTATGAACTACATTTCTATCCGGTCAAAAAAGCTCGCAGAAGAGCTGGAAGAGTTGAGCTGTACTTAACGGAAAGCCAGCAGAATATCCAAAACCTTTGGCACAAATTCAAGATTGACCTTACTGCAGAGGGTAAAAAATGCTCCAGCTTGGTGACTGAGAGATCACGCCAAATCCGTACCTGGACTGCACAAAAACACCTCGTTATCAATGATGTAGATATGCCTACTGAGGAAAAACATCTCACAATTTTACACCTAGAAGGAAAGGTTGAAACCTATCTCAAAGAAGAAGCCGGCCGACAGAAGGCACAGTCTGAAGCTCGATATGACATTGAGGGTGAAAGTTTGAAAACTACCTTTTGGACTCGATCCACCAAGGAGTATCACCTGAGGAACACTAAACTGGTTGAGCATTTCAAATTTTTCACCTTCTTTTTCAGTGAAAAATGTTGTTTATTTTTCAGACATTTTTCACTGAAAAAGAACGTGAAAATTTTAAAACTTTTTCAGCACTTTCTTGATTCAAGGTGAAAAATTCGAAATAAAATAAGAAAGTTATGAAAATGTTTTGAAATTTTCACCTGCTTTTTCAGTGAAAAATGTGTGAAAAATAACCGACATTTTTCACTGAAAAAGAAGGTGAAAATTTTGAAATGTTCAACCAGTGCTATAAATGAATTTAAGACAACAGATAATGATTCAACTGTACCTGCTTTGAAACTCGCCCAAAGCGGATGGCCAAGATGGCCCAGGATTACCATGAGGCAACACAATATGTTGATGTTTCCGACGACGACTATGGTCGAATGATGTGCACTGAGGAAGTGCTTGAAAAGTGCGATTCACGGTTATCTCAAAATGAATACAATGAAATGAACAAGAACCTTACTAAAGAGGATATACGAAATGCATTGAAACTGGCCAGCAATGGCAAAGCCCCTGGGATAGATAGCATCAGATACGAATTTTTCAAGCCATGGACATTGAATACAAAAAATATAAAGAGAAGCCAGGCGGGGCTTTTAACATTTTGGGATTCCTGGCAGACTTATACTGTGACATTGGACAATTGGATTATCTGATGGATGCAACTTTAACATGGGATGGTTATGCCCCGTGTTCAAAAAAGGAGACACAGGTCTCATTAGCAACTACAGGCCAATTACGCTGTTGAACACAGACTACAAGCTTATGATGAAGGCTCATTCTATTCAACTAATGAATGTTGCCCCTTCTTTGATAAAACCGGACCAAGCAGGCTTCATGAAAGGGCGGAAAATTGAAGACCAGGTCAAATTAGCGAAATTCCTGCTGAACTATGCGGAAGTTGCAGAACAAGATGGCGTACTTATCGCCCTTGACCAAGAGAAGGGATATGATCGAATTAACCATGATTACCTTCTTCATGTTCTAGACCATATGTGATTCCCTCCCAAATTTTCGAAGACAATCAAAACTTTGTACACTGATGCCAAAACTGTCGTGATGATCAATGGTGAACTCAGTGATCCATATGTCATTACCAGGGGTGTGAGGCAAGGTGATCCCCTCTCCTGCTTATTATTAAATCTGGCTATCGAGCCGCTTGCATGCCTGCTGCAGAAATCCGATATTGAGGGAGTGGTCATTCCCGGAACAAATAAGACTCTAGTGGTATCTCTTTTTGCTGATGACACCACAATCTACTTGAAATCCACTGACTCCATGGAAACTCTGTGGAGCATTCTATGCCTCTGGTGTGCTGCATCTACTGCAAAGTTTAATGAGCATAAAACAGTGCTCCTTCCTTTTGGGAGGTCCTCCTATCGTCAGAAAGTCATAGGAGAAAGAGGAATCAACGATCACTCCCCCATTGGTGACATCAACACAACTATTAGAATTGTTCCTGACAGCGAGAGCTGCTGTACGCTAGGTGCATGGATCGGAAATAACATCCCTTATACTACACCATGGCCCTCTGTCCTAGACAAATCAATACCGATCTCATGCGCTGGCAAGCAACACACCCGACTCTGGAAGGGAAGCGTCACATCATTAGTATGGTAATCGGAGGTCGAACACAGTATCTGACCAGAGTCCAAGGGATGCCAAAGAACATTGAGGACACGCTCGGAAAATTGATACGGTCCTTCTTGTGGGACGGAAAAACAGCCAGAGTATCACTGGAGACAATGATGCTCTCAGTTGATCAAGGAGGCAAAGGAATTCTTGATATAGCCTCCTGGAACAAAGCGATTCATCTTTGGAATCTTCAATGCTACCTCATCCAAGGAGATGACCGACCATTGTGGTGCTATTTTGTTGACTTCATTCTCAGAAAATACCTGGAGACTAGCTACCTAAATATTAGACCACGTCAAATCATCAACATTTTCTTAAACGACATCCATTTCCCCATCCCCAGGTCAGACAGGATACCTGACAACCTGAAGGGTATGATATCTGTAGCCCAGGAGTTCAACCTCAAATTTACAGCACTCTCAATTGACTGTGATGTGCAACTTGAGATGCCAATATGGAAACACCCAGCTGTCCGCCAGCCAGCCTATAAAAATGCCTGCCTTAGAGATGCAGCAACTTGCCTCAGAAACCAACATGAGGTTCGGACAGTTAAAGACACCCTCATAATAGCTACAAGGAGAACTATGGTGGCAAGACGGCCACACACAATCAACCCTAGTAGTGGCATTGCCCGTAAAAATTGTGGATGCCGATCTTGCAACAGAGATCGAAATGAACTTGATTGCGTACACCCTGGCAAATGCATTGAGACCGCCCAGACATTAATAGACTGCATTATGCCAAAATGGAATCCGTTAGCTCCAATGGCTGACCTTTGCAATGAGCTTAAACTGACAGCAGAGGAATTGGAAGCCAACCAAGGAGGGGTAGAAATTGATAAACCAATGACCTATGATCCAAACTTCAGATTATCCAGCACCACAAATGGCTTCCGGATCTTTGCTGGGAATGATTCAATGAATGAGATTCCGGCACGACAACACCTCCGATTGGAGCCCCTCAAATTATGGCAAGATTTAAGATTGTTTCGGATGACCTCAACGAGGATGCAACTATCCACCTCACATTTGACAACCCAACCATAAAATTTAACTTTAAATCAGGAATATTGGGGGCTACCCTTACAGTGCTGCAGAAAATCCCACACAATGTCCCCTTACTGCTATGTTCTTCATCCGACTTTTTGCTCAAAACACTAATTAAGGAGAGAACAAAATCTGAAAATGACATGTTAGACCCCAGTTTCCTGCTCTTCAAAGCAGTATTTGCAGCTCTGAATGAGCGAGTTGCACGAACACAGTTCAAACAGACAACAATCACTTTCCCCGTCACTGCAGGTATTGATTCATACCTCCGCTTGAGGTTGATACCCAAATCGATTTAATGTTCAGCTGCCCGGGTATTCTAATCTCACAAGGCTCACAGCGAATCTTTATGAAAATCATTAAAGGCAGACACTCAGAACCCTTCAGGAAGGCAACATTTATCAACTTAGATTGTATCCGTTGCTCTGTGCATGAAGTCTCTGATTACACTCCTACTGATGAAATGATTTGGAAATCTATACGTTCCACAAATCTGAGACGACTCCACCGCGAATTATTCTGGAAGTCGATTCACAACATTTTCAGAGTCGGCGACTTCTGGACACATATTGACAATCTTGATGCCATTGCAGTCTGCCCAATATGTGGAGTCCCTGAGAACCTGGAGCACATCGCGCTTGAATGTGATGCCTCAAGGGCAAAATCAATTTGGCAACTGACCGAGGAACTCTGGGCCATGAAATATTCCAACTGGCCCCCCCTCAGCTGGGGACTCATCTTGGGTTGTAACCTTGTGAGATTTAAACACTCAAACGGGAAAATTATCCCTGCTATGGGACGATTATTTGCCATTCTGGTATCCACAGCCTGGCACACAATCTGGAACATCCGGAACAATAAGGTTCTGAAGAACCCACACCGTAACATTAAATATGTTGAGATTCACAACGAATGGCTGAAATCTGTGAATTCTGCACTAGGACGAGATCGAATCCTCACCAATAAAATGAAATTTGGTAATCTTGCGCTGAATAAAGATCTTGTCCTAAGAACATGGAGTGGTCTACTAATGAACGAAGATGCTCCGCCAGACGATTGGACTTACACAGTGGGGGTTTTAGTGGGTATACAGCCATTGACATTGAATGATCCAAGAAATGGGATAGGATAAACTTTTTACGGCTGGAGTCCCACACTATGGTACTTGTGCGTAATGGCATTTCCTCCCTGGACAACTTCCCTGGCATTAACTGGATTTATCTGGTAGACCCAGCAGATGACTTTTGGAATGCTTCTGCAGACTGAATTTCATTATCTCAAACACTCGAAAAAAAAAAAAAGAGAATCACGTAGGAATTGATCTCGGCTAGCCTTTTCCGACCCGACCCAAGTCTATCCGAGGTCCCGTAGAATCTTGCCTTTGCCATATTGTTAGACCACACCAGCATCAATCTGTGCCGTGTCGTGGCAGGCTGGACATTCCGAGTAGGTGCGTGTGCAGTGTGCACTGACCTCGATTGAATGAATATCTTGTTTTGATTGATGAGGTGTGGCCCTGATCCTGTACCAGTGGCAGCATGGGAGCCTGCAAAAGATTTCCGTCAAAGGTCAAAATTGTGGGAGGTGAGTTGCATCTGGACATTGCCAACGACAGCCGTTACAACTTTCGAATCAACCGCAGCAGAAAGATCAAATCTTGCCAGTACCATTCTTACCCCTGGGTCCATTTCTTTCGGCACAAGAATTCAAGGTGCCTAATTTCCATTAGACATAGAGACAGAAATTTTCGGAGATTTTTCTAGACTGAGCACAGGCCCCCGCAAACTACCATGTAACCCTGTCCAGGATAGAGTAAAACTGTAGCCCAAAATGACCCCCAACCTAGTCCGCGATATAGAGTAAAAGAGCCTGAAAACCAGGGAACCTTGTCCGCCATAGAGTAAATTGTGAGGAGCGTGGAACTTTTTTTGGTGTGTATATGCCTGGAGCCATGGAATGGTGCAGATTTGGTACAAACATCTGTGTTGAACGTTGCTGATCAGAGATTTGAATTGATTTCACATGCCAGAACAGACCAATTCCCAGTCAATCAGGCCAAAAATTTGAGCTGGGAGAAAAAATCACAATTTTACCTCCTAAAACCTTGTCCGAGATAGAGTAAAAGATGGTCCAGACGGCCAAATTTCGTAAGGTAAAACTGCCCAGATTTTGGGCTCAACCCGGACAGGGTTACATGGTAGTTTCCGGGGGCCTCTGAGCACACCCATCCCGAGACTGCAATCAATTTGTGCCGACGTCGCACGCTTTGCCGGTCGGTGGCATCAATTCTACGCAGCTGCCATGCATTCTACCCGGCCGTCCATCTCCATTGACGTCTCCAGAGACTCTACCCGAGTCTACGCGGGGAATTGATCCCAACGGATTCGACGTCCTCCATGAGCCATTTACATGCCTTGCGGCTTTTTTGGGCTTGGCGGCTTGGCGACAAGTTGACAAGGCCAAAAGTGAAAAAAAAACTCACCTCTCTGCCATATGAAATATTGACCTGTATTCAGCTCGATCCATCAGCAATGACAGCAAATGCCTCTCTGCACTCAGTCGTGGCCCAATATGTCGGTAGCGGCTCGAAAATCAAGTTATTTTTAGACGCCATCAGTGAGCTTGTGAATTTTTGGAGATGGTTTGTGGCCTTGTGATCCTGTGGCCTTTTCAGGCCTTGTCTAGGCCTTTAGTCTCAGACCAAACCCTCATGACAGCCCAAAGGGAACCCTGCACAAGTTATTTGTTAAAAGTCTGGGGAGTCCAGGCTGAGAAATCCAGCAAGACAGAATAAGAAATGATTAGCAGACAATAGAAATTTGCGGAATGAGCTCACCAAGAGTCCGAGTGCCTGTCTTTCAAGCATCTACGGTCGCTGCCGGTCGTGACAGTCAGAGATGGATTGATTCTGAGCGTGAGAACAACACAGCCTTGCACGGCCCGTGCGGCCGAGGCTCGTGACCAGAGGCTGCCTGCGAAGTCCAACGTACCGTCCGCGAACGCAACACCGAGGCGCCCTTTGTGTCGGGTGATTTACATGGTATTAAAGGCTCCAGGACACGACGAAGGTCCTGCTCTTTTCTTTGATCTTGGCACAAGCCCCTGGCCCCAAACTCAGCCCACATCAACAAACATGGAACCACCGCTTGATCCGAACCTGAGAAATTTCGGAGAAATCGGTCTGTAGTAAGGGTGCTCAATAGAGCATATTCGCAACCCCCAAATCACAAAAGTTAACGAAAATTTGGTGACACCCAAAATGGAAATTGGTGACCGGAAGAGACCGATAACATGCACCAAAAATGCAACACGCATCCTCCGATACTCATTTTTTTTCACATACGAACAGGGAATCTACCATACATGCTCGCCAGGCTTCAAGTGAGTTTTTCCGCCTCGGGAATGGACTTTGGACTTGAATCGAGCTGAGCAAATGGCCACTCGGTCACATCAGTCACATGCCTCGGCTAAAAATGATGAGTGATAGCGGAAATTTGGCTGTCGTTTTTTTGAGATTGCGAATATGCTCTAATTACAAGTTTGCTGGCAACCTGCCAGCTTGCAAATCAAAAAGTTGATCGTAAGCGAGTTAAGCGCGTTAAGCGACGGCTAAGTGCAACTACCTGCGAATAAGGTCCTCGTGGGCCCGTCACCCTTCAAACTCTCAGCCTCTTCGACAATTACTGCTCCATATATCCGCAAGACAGCTGCAACATCGGGATCATCGCGAACGGTGAGCTGTTCCGGCTCATCGTCGTCATCTGGGTGCAAATTGATGGGATCTAGGAGGTCTGCGACCACGAAGAATACACTGGCGTCCTCATAGGAGCCTTCTTGAAGTGCCTCGAGGGTTTGCTTGGGCATACGTGCAGAGTTGGCGGTAGAGAACGGTCGTATACCAAAGCCCCTAACCCAGGTTCGCCTAACCCTCGCTTACACTCGCTTAACGCGCTTACGATCAACTTTTGATTTGCAAGTTGGCAGGTTGCCAGCAAACTTGTAATTGAGCACCCTTAGTAACAATTGGGGCGAAGATGTGATCACCAGACATGATGCGGAGCGCGCGACGTCAGACCAGTCCGGAGGGGGGCAAGATTTACCGCATCAGTGCACACTGCACCAGGAAACGACCACTGAATACGAGTCGGCATACTTACGACGCACGGCAAGAGGTTGAGTTAAATACCGACGTGATCGGGCTATCTGGGCCTTACAAACCTCTGACAAACCATTAGACAGACTGGAAATCAGATGTCAGAATCACTTGTATATAAAGTCTTTGTTCACAGAGGATTCCGCACATCATGGCAGCTATTCCTTCCATAAAACTCAACACTGGTGCAAAGATTCCCGCTATAGGTCAGTTTCGCTGAAAATCCGTTGAGCATGCTTGAATCGTTGCCCAGGCCTTGGAGGAGGTCCGGATGACTTCACACCTGCGGCTATCGCGGACTCTGAGAGGTGGTTTCTCACCGCGTTCGAGGTGGGAGACACACCAGTCTTGTTCACTTCTTATTTGCTCAATGGTTACAGGCTGGTTATCGCCATTTCGACACAGCGTACTTTATAGTAAGCACTTTGGCGCTCTGAAAGATGAGATTCCGATGCATACTTATCAGGCACGGAGCCTGCCCTTGGCGCAGCTCTACGTGCCTCTAAGGTTCCACGCGAAGAGGTCTTCATTACCACGAAACTCCCGTACGTTTTTCGTCCATACCCCCTGGCAATAAACTGAGTTCCGAATGAAGACCGCATCATCCCAGATATGTTGAACGTTCGTTCAACGAGAGCTTGAGCAGGCTGGGCATGGATTACGTGGATTTGGTAGGATGTCTCACATACAGTACCACGCCGTTTGACCTATTCCGCGCAGTATCTGATGCATTGGCCTCAAGCCCTGAAGTATCCTAGTTCGACCTGACTTTCTGTCGCTGGTTTACCACTAATCATGTGTTTTCTCAGCTGGATATGACCTTCCGTCCACGATGGAGGAAGTATGGGGGGGTTGGAAACTCGACGAAGAGCACACCTTCAACGAGACCTGGGCTGAAATGGAGCGTCTGCACGCGAGCGGAAAGGCTCGCGCGATTGGAGTGAGCAATTTCTCGATCAAGACGTATGTGTTTGTGGGTTCGTGTCTCCCCATGTTGGCTGACTCAAGTTCCTCATAGGCTGGAGGAACTCTTCAAGACCGCAAAGATCGTCCCAGCGGTTAATCAGGTCGAGTGAGTGTTGAAAATATGCTGATTTATCCAGATGACTCAACAAATATGAAGGATGCATCCATACCATGCGGATACCGAGCTCCTCGAGTATTGTCGCAAGAAAGGAATTGTTGTGACCGCCTACAGTCCAACCGGCTACCAGAAACTTCGCACCGACCCCGTCCTCGTAGTGTTAGCGGAGAAATACAAGGTCTCGCCTACACAGATTATGCTCGCTTGGCATGTCGCGCGAGGGGTGCCTGCTGTTCCGAAGAGCTCAAATGCCGGACGTCAAAAGGAGAACCTTATCGTACGTCCCTTCGGATTCCTAACAGGATCATTAATTAACGATACGTTGTAGTTGCCCACTTTGAGTGCTGAGGATGTGGCGAGCGTGGCGGCGTTGGATCGCAAGCAACGATGCGAGCAGTGGGCCACGTTCGGTCAGGACGGAAAGTTGTTTGGATGGACGGCGGAGCAGTTTGGATGGTAGAATACTCGCATCGGACTCAGGGAGAATGTTTTTTTTCTTCTTTTTTGGATCTTGGCATTTCGGTGTTGTACTTCCATCATTTCGCCCACAGAGAGTCAGAAACTACTTTTTTAGAAATAATGTGCTCGAGAAATTTTGGCCGAAGCTCCGTGGTTAGCCTCAACCTGGACTCGTATGACCTGTCGGTTCCTCTTCTCTCTTCATACGATCCTTAAAGAACGAAGCTACTTAGTGTAACGGTCAACCAAGATGTGTGTTCATGCGTAGTAGACTAACTTTCAGCGCCCCTGGACTACCGAGATGAGCGTCGGAAGCACGTTTGGTTGGAATCATGACACAGCCTCGCGGCATCTGATGGCAGCCACTCCGAGCGCTTGTTGTTTGCCACCACGACCAGCTTTGCTGGGCCGCCGCCTAACTCCCCTTCTCTTCGCTTTGGACTCGGTGCCCGCCTCTACTGGATTCCATTTCCCTCCTTGCTCGAACCTCCTCACGCCCGAAAATCACTACCGAAAATTCATACTGCCACTGGCAATGACAGGCATCTCACCTACGTATAACACAACAACTGCCCGTCGGACTACTTATCTCATGGGTTCAACTCAGAGTCAAAACCATGCACTTGTAAACGCTGCAGGACATGGCACCTCGCACGTCTACGTATCTCTCCGCGTCCTTCCGCTTTGCCGAGGATGACTTTGGCTTGCATCGGAGGAAACAGCAGACTTCCTGGACGAAGAGCAGGCGAGACTGAACGTGTGAGTCAATAGCGCGAAGATGAACGATAGGTTCGACTCACAATCGCCGACATCTGTGCCCTTACAGCGTGTGAAGCATGAAGCATTCTGCTGCTCCGCAATGGACCCCGTTCGACACGGGCTCGAGCCCTGGTCAAGAACTGCGCAATTTTTTTTATTTCCTTTATTCTTCATTTATCCCTTCAATTTACCGCAACATGCTCCGCAGCTGCGCGTCATCTCATGCAGCCATGATTTATGCAAGTTTGACGTCAGAACCCCCGCATAAGCTGCACTGCTGCACTATGATCACGTTTCCTGTTCTGAATGGTTTTCAGCGTCAAGCGCTTCAAAAATACGCCGAGTCAACATAATCTTTCTTCGAAGTGAGATGATTATCAGTATTTCCGGTCCACTCGCAGGCTCTCCCAACCCCGTGAAAGCCGCTACCCTTTCAGGAGTCGAAGATCCCTTCTGATCTTCACGCGTCCACCCTTCAACGCGTCCCTCTGTGCTTTTGGAACTTAAACCTGCGAGCATTTCTTCGACGGTTCAACACTATTCAACTTTCACAGAAATTGCGTGCCTCGAGGATTATCCTCAAAGCTGCTAAGTATTTCCATTCTATTGCGTCCATTATACGACTTGCAATTTGTTTTGTAGCTTTTTGATACCAATCTTTCTGAACACTAGTTTTTTAGACGCCATGGGGCCTATTATCCGACACTGCACCCACGTTCCAAGCTTCTCTTGCTTGCACCTGGTCTAAGACAAGGGACGGGCTGCTTCGGACCCTTGTAGCGCCCGGAGGATTAAATGGTTCCTGACATCGAAATCACCTTAACTGACAGATTAATTAACCGTTCTTTAAGATTTTGCTCATTCGGCGGTGCAATTGCCCCATTAGTTTTATCCCCATTTTTTGTTGCTCTGCTCTCGTCCTGCAGGTCCTGCGCTCTTGCCCCATTTTCGTGGCAGGTCTATTCCATAGCATTCAATTGAAATTCCTCAGCTGATCACAATCCGGCACACTCGCAGCAGAGTTCTCACTGCGCCGCAGCTATTCCTCTCACTGCACCCCAAAATTTTCTCACTGCGGCCTCATCACCGCGGCGTCGATAAAAGACGGGCCTCCTCGCCCCTTCCCCGTTACTGCTTTTATCTGCTCCTACTTTGATTTTACGCTCGTCTCAGTCGCAAGCTTCGGGACTTCTGGACTGTTGAATCTTTTTTGTCAATTAATCATCTTCAACTTGAAGTTGCTCTTTTCTACCTGGCTTCAACCGTCCATGCATTGGGTCGACCGTAGATTGTGGTTTGGATCGCTAAGGCCAAAACCTGGTTCTTCAACACTTCAAGTACTGTCAACATCCTATCAACATTTGTTTCCAGGGAAAATTCCCTCTGGCCGATCCTATTTCTTCTCTGTACCGCTGGACTGCCCAACCCGGGACTGCTCCAATCCGGCACCAGAACCCTCTGCTCTGCTCTGGTTTGTTTTCATCGCCAAAGCAATACTATGCATGTATTTTCCTCTGGATCCTTGAAAGGTTTTCATTGCTCAACTGCCGACTTCTCGGGGGCGACGTCTGATCCGCCCGCATGTACACTCGGAGAGGTTTCTGTGTTTACCGTTCGGAATTCGTTCCCCCTCATCTCTAGTTCCCCACTCTCATCGAATTTAACTCTCTACATCTCTTCTGCAATCAACCGGTCAAAAATATTCACTCGATATCAACCTCAATCCCCTCTCTGTAGCGGCGAACCGTATGCCTTGCCAGGAGCATTATAATTTGGAATGTGCTACGCACTTCAATTAATTTCAATTCTCCTTGATTGTGCGAGTTGCCGAAGCGAAGCGGCGGCGGGTCTTGTTTCCTCATTAGCGAACATCCCGTTCCTGAGGTTCCCACCCACCGACAGCCTTCGCTTTTCAAATAGCTCGTTATTTGGCAGATGTGCTCTGATAATCATCAGTACATTCCAGGTTCTGTGCACGTTTGACGCTGGAGAACCTTCCGCTGGGCAGGTCCCGCAGAATAAAACGCGCGCCCATCCAACCTGTTCTCTCGTCCTTCGATTGTAATGCGCTCAGGATTCCTCTCGCTCACTGCTGTCGCGATATCTGTCTTCGTGCCTGTTGTGTGTTATCTCGCTCGCCGATCCACAACCCTGAGCACCTGAACAGTGTTCCACAGTTCGGACAGACGTACTCTGGTAGCATCTGCAGTAGCACCACGGTGCCTTGGTGGCGCATGAACACACTGGCGCCTGTTATTGGCTGCTTGTGAGGTCGAGAATCCTGTCATCATAACAATGTAATCAAGTCGCAGGACCCATGCTGCAAGAGAAGAAAAAACAACTAATAAACGACAAGTTGAATATATGAAATGTGAAGACATACTGCAAGGGCTGGGATTTAAAGATCAGCAGGTAATACCTGAGTACAAGTCAGTCCACAATGAAGTTGCAACATGAAGACAACCTGAACGCACCTGAATGGGCAGGGAGGCGATCAGGGTCGGTGCAGGGAACTGTGAACAAAGCGAGTAATTAGCCGCATTCATAAGTGGGGACAACACAGAGGGAATAGACTGACTCTAGTTATCATCCATGCAGAATCTCGGTGAGTCAGAATCTTGGTGAGTCGCAGTGAGGTGGGTAAGTAGAAAAGGAAAATGAGCCAGCACGGAGTCTAGGAGGGGCATGAAGTGATTGGAACGCTTGAGGGCGAGTTGAGTTCCAATGACAATGCAGTCGGAATCATATTCATAAAAACAGCGGGGGGAACCTGTAGAATGAACCCGACATTATTCTGGAAAGCGAGTCGGGCGAAACATACCTGGAGACGATTGGGTCGATAGAAAAAGTGGAAATGAGATGTCAATGACAGGTCAACATGGAAATCATATCCATAATGCGAGATGTAGTAGATGACTGACTAAAAAGTTTGCAGTCGATAAGATAGTGGTGCGAGAGAAGAAAAGAAACATATGATCAAATGGTCCTGTCCCATCCATCCACCAAGGTATCAGCAATCGATTGAAATGGAACGAGAAAGAAGACATCTAGAACGAAAATCGATTTACCGTGGGGTGTTCGAGTCGACAGCAGGGTCAAACCGGGAACAAGTGAGGCGCGAGCTTGACCAGACGAGTAGGCATCGGATGAGATGAAACAATGACACCTGAGCGAGCCTCCAATGACGGCCAAACCGTAGCTAGAGGTGAGGGATCAGTGGGACGATTTCAGCTTGAACCAGGAGCAGATCTCGACGGGAACAAATTGATTTAATGACGCACACTGAACTCGCGCACGCTCGCGCTCAAGAGAAAATTGTGCTGTGGTTCTGAGGGAGCAAAGAGTCTGAAAAAAGTCAGCCTTCATATCGGAAGAGATGGCGATCAAATGACCTACACATGGTCCAGTTTCTTCTTGAGCCCTGTCACTCTTGAAGTATCGCGAGCATGGTAGAGACACAAACAACTAGAAACAGCCGACCGACCTACCCGAAGTGAGCATCAAGATTCATAGCAGGGGAAAACACTGAACGATGAGCCTGATCGAGTGAGCACTTGGTGCATGCCATAGACGTCCCGAGCCAAGAGAATATGAGCGCGAGAGAAAATTAACATAAAGAAGGCACATACTGTGGAAAAGGGAGGCGGTGGAATCAACAGATTGAACAGGTGTTACGAGGGTCGAGTAATTCAACAATCGAGCGAGACGAAGCGAAACTGTACGGTTCAGGTTGGGAGTAGGGTCGAGCGGCGCTGTGTAAAAGGACGAGGAATGGATGAGCCATTGAAGCCAACAAGATGAAGATGTAGGCCAGATGAGCAACCTGGTCATGGACAATAGAGCATGCCCCTATATCTACTGAAGACGAAAATTCATGAACCCTGTTCAGACTCTGGCGTCCCAAATGTTAAAAGACCTTGAGGACTTAGAACAGTCTGAGCACGACCCTACCAACAATATTCAAACATTATGGGCAAAATTCAAGAGCGATGTTACCACCTACGGGAAACACTGCTCGCGACATATCACAGATGAGACAACTCGCCAAATAAGGACCTGGAGGGCGCAGTTGAATATTATAATACATGATGAAGATATGCCACAGGAAAACAGGTCTCTGGCTACTTACTTGCTGGAGGAAAAGATTACTGACCGTCTGAAGGAAGAATATGAACGAAAGAAGGCATTATAAGAAGCGCGCTATGGCGTGGAAAGCAAAACCTTGCATACAAAGTCCTGGACACATTCAGCCAAAGGCTACCATGCTAAAGAATCAATTCATGAATTAAAGATTGAAGACAACACGAATCTTTCAGTACCACACTATGAAACTCATCCGAAACAGATGGCAAAGACTGCCAGGGACTATCACAATTCCATTCAAGGCAACGACCAGCCCGATGAGTATGGGAGAATTATGGCAACAGAAATTACGTTGGAAAAATGCAAGGTCCACTTGTCAGAAGGAGAATTCAATGATATTGAGAAGGATTTGACAAAAGATGAGCTGGGAGATGCCCTAAAACTCCCCAACAATGGGAAAGCTCCTGGAATGGATGGAATTCCATATGAATTTTATAAAACATTGGACATCTTGTTCCAACAAAACAAGGGAAGTGACCATGAAATATTCGATGTATTGGCTTTCCTCACAAAGGTTTTAAAAGATGTCGAAAAATACGGCATCACAGATAACTCGCACTTCAACATTGGGTGGCTATGCCCAGTATTTAAAAAGGGAGACCGGTCTTTGATCAGTAACTATCGGCCAATAGCGCTTCTCAACTGTGACTACAAATTAATGACAAAGGCATATTCATTAAGGCTAATGAATGTTGGGCCCATGTCCCATGTCTGTGGAGAGACGAGGGAATTCAAGTTTTGAAAAGAGAAAAAAAAAAGAAAAAGAGAGAGAGATTTAGGGATCTACATAGATTATTTACACGAGGAATCAGAGCTTGAAACTCACTGTAGCGTGCGGTATTTCGTTTGTGGCAACTTGATTAATCTTGAATCCCAAGCCCCGTTTTGGCAAATCAGTGATTTCAAGTCCCATGTCCATCCGGAGCCAAAGCCCTGAAAGAACATGGGACCCAGCGAATGAAATTCAAGATATTTATATCTTGCTTACACAGCACCACACAACCGGTAACACCCGAGCGATCATCCGGTCACGTGAAAATAAACGACACATCGGATCTTCACTCCGATGTCTGGTGTTGGCAGTTCTCACAGCCCGTGGCCCCATGTTCGCCGACCAACTGCGTGGGTGGAGTGGCGGCAGCAAGGCACCTGGTGAGCCAGTGCCTTTGCAGCTGGGTAATGACTTGACGTGCTGGGCTGTGGATAACGCACGGGCGGCGAGTCATAAACCCTTGTTGCAGGCTCTTGCTGTCTCCCACCCAACTCCTGTGCAGCAACACCCGTGACATCCCAAGCACGCTCGGAGTGTCCCATCACCGCCGCTTCCGCTCCCTGCTGCCATCTGCCATGCTCATCTCTGCATCCAGCCAGCAGCCCAAGCCCGAGGAGCACTGCACTGCACATCACGACCACCACCCGCGCAACCGCTGACACCGCACACGCGCCAGCTGCACACACCATGCCAGCCGCACATGCACGGCTTTACAGTATGCTCGGGAGCCGGCTGTGCCGCACATGGCCCAGGTCGCCGAGTTGGACTGCAGGGTGGGTGTCGCAAGTCGAATCAGCAGGCACGCACTCAGCCCAGCAACGTCGCACGCGCCGCCGCCACCGCCCGGTAAGTCCACTCACTTTTCCCTCCCCATCCCGCTAACTTGCACGTCCGCATTTCCCGGTACGTCACTGCGACGTCCCTCCTGCTCCATCCACGTCGCGAACACGGCACTGATAATGGAACCCCCGCTGCTGCAACCGATGCACACCCCCATGGCATCCCAATGCACCTGCGCGTCCCTTCACACCCAGCCCATGCGCCGCCATCGCACGGCACGACTTTGCATGCTCGGACGCGGCGGGTCCTGGTGAGTTGGCAACGGAGGGGATGGAGGATGGGTCGCAGCCTGAGGCGTGCGCCGCTGCAAATCGACGCTGTCCGAGGTGTGCGCATGAGCAGGTGCGCTTGAACTCCCTAGTCTGGACTCGCGTGCAGATGAATGGGGGGAGCCCAATTCGGTGATGCAACTGCCCCACTGCAGCCACATATGTTCTGTGGGTGCGAATTCGTGCCTCCACTGCGTGTGCGGCTAGGTGTTTTGGGTATTGCTGGCAGTCTCCGACAAATCCATAGATGTATATAGTTGATTCATGAGTTGTATCTACAACAAGAGTAAATTTACTTGGTTCAGGTTCTGCTGTTCCAGAAACCATAATCTTCAGGAATGCGCACCTTCGTGTCCTCAGAGCAGGTGCGCACCTACATTCTTTCGCCCACCTTTCCTGGACATCATGTCGTTTTGACATAGTTCTTTACGCAGACTGCACAGTGATCTGCAGAACTTGGAGCTGCTGCTGGGTGCTGGCAGAGCACTGGCAGTAGCGCTTGATGCGCGCTGTCGAATTTGCGCAGCTGGTGTGGTGATCAGGGGAGGATCTGCCACGGTGACCATTTCTACATCTCCAACAGGACCTGGGGGCTGGAATATGTTTTGGAAGGTAACAGAGTTCGTCTCGGATGACTCGTCACCATGCTCCCACTCTACAAAGTCCGAGTCACCTTGTTTACCTTGGACTGGTGGCCCAGACATTCGATTACATGATCTGGTGTCGATCGAGCCTGTGAATAAAGATTTTGAGTGAGTGGTCGGAAAATATGACTTGAAAACACACCTGCAATTGAGAGATCAAGCTCTCCATCTGGCACTGGCTCAGGGAGAGGAATTGTGGGGAGGACATCAGTGTAGTTGTCCTCTGCATTGAGGATATCAAGCAGGGCTTGTGGGCAGCAAAGTTGCCCCCATCAGCGAGTGTAGAATGTTCAGAACTCCACAGGATGGCCTTCTTGTGGTGCACTTCCAGCTGCAGTGGGAGCTTGTAATATAATCGTTGGTTGGAGTCTGTGATTGTGCGGGATTGTCCGTTGACAAGTTTATTCCAGAATTGGGCTAACTTGAGGAAGTCGATGTTCTTCCAATGCTCGTGAGGAGGATATGTCTTTCCACCCTTTCGGAATTTTTGGTGGTTGATGTTGGCCTTGAATGTGATGTACTCCTTGTGGGTATGGACTGGAAGGACCGCACAAAGTACGAGCTGCCGTAGCTGCAGATAGCGGTACTGATTTTTGCCTTGGTGGAGAGATGGGTCATTGTATGGACTGGGACGTCGCGGTGGTGGGGCACACCATTAATGCGGGGACGTGGAAGGGTAGTGATTTTGAGGGTTTCAGCAAGGGATGTGGAAATGGGAAGGATTCCAATGGTTTCGGATGTGGCGATGCGAGTGGAAAGAACTCGAGACAGAGTGAAGGAAGGCTTCGAGCCAACTGCAACGGTGAGTTCAACGATCTCATCCCTGATCCAGATGTCGAAGTGTCCTTTGTATTTTTTGCCTGTGCGATTATGGAAGACAACTTGTCAAGTCATAATTAAAATGGTGCAGTGAGGGGATGACAAGGAAATATACCTTCTTATTTCGATGGACATCCAGTTAATTAACAAGCACTCAGCCAGCTCGGAGAGGCTCGCAACGAGCCAAAGATCCAACAAATGGCCATATGGAAGCCACCTTCGATGGAGTTAGTCCCTCGGACAGTGCGGTAGATGCTTAGCCCATCCCGGTCTTTCCCCCTTAAATAGTAGAGGGAAATACCAGGAGGATCTGAAAGATAACCCTTTTGCACTGTGTCAAGGAGATGTTTGGTCATCTCCTTAGCCTCGTCAGAGAAAAAGGAACCTCAACTCTTCTTTGTTGAACACTGGATATCGGCATAAGCTGCAAACAGCTTCTCCAGCCTCTTCAAGAGAATGGTGCGGCTGGGAATATAGCGGTGAATATGCAGGTTGAGAGCAGAGGCTTTGGCGCGCTTTGCATACTCCCAACTGACTCCATGCTTCTCCAGGACAGCACGGACCACAAGTTCATCAGACCTGTCCCGGATGAAGATAGCCTCGCTGAAGTCATGCGTAAATGCCTTGAATGCAGAATGTTTTTTTGACAAGAGACGCAGAAGTCGGTCTATATAGTGGAAAGCATCGTCGAGTACACGGGTAGGAAGTTTTTGGGATTGAAGAATGTTAAAGGCATGTTCTATACCCTCCGTAAGGATGTCGGCAGGAGAGTTCTGTATGGATATGAATATTTTGGAAGAAAATTGTATAGTGCCTACTTACCTCTTTGATATTGGAGCCAAACAATTCATCTTTGATTCCCTGCATTGCATCAGGGCTCTGCACGGTTTGTTAATAAATAAAAATGCAGAGGGAGAAATACAAATCATACAGGTGCAACCTTGAATGCCAGCTGACCATATCTATCATCATCAAGCTCGGAGTCGTCATCAGAAGATTCATTGTCATCCTCCATGTCATTATTCATCCCTTCCAACCAGTGCTCAAACTCGAGTGTGTCTGAATTGGAGGACTGAGCAGATGAATATGTGAGGGAAAAATCCTCATCATCATGGGATGGTATAAGTGGTGCTGGAGCTGTGAATGTGTGGGCAAGAGTATCAGATGGAATAGGAGGAGTTTCACCCTGGGTATGAAGCTGGGATGTGGTTACGACAGCTTGGGCCCCATGGGCAGCAATCCATTCCATTGTATTCTGGTGCAACGAATGAAGTGCCACTGGAACGAGAACCTTAGAGAGCAGATCAAATCAAATGAAGAGAACTAAAATTAAATTTGCACACCTTTGAAATCTCGATGAGAGAACGAGAAGCAGAGTTATGTAATCTCTTTATGGAACCTCAGTCATTCATTACTGCTTCGAGATAGCCGCTATGGTGGCCAACAATCGAGCCCTCTGCAATAGGCTTGCAACTCTGCACAAGCGTCACAAGCTGCCCATGGGTCACTGCCTGTATCGGCTGCAGTGGGAGTCCAAGAGAATCGCGATGACGGAGGGAGAGATAAAATGCCACTGGCAGTCAATCTCCTTGAACAGAAATTTATCCTGCTCCAAGGAGGTGGGGGCAGACCATGGATAAGGTGAAAAATGAGAAGGAGTTTTGAAGAATGACACCGGCCAGTGCATGAAACGAAACTGATGGGTCGTCAACGACTCCCTTCAACTTCGCACATTTTTCTAGGTCAAGTATGGGTGCATTTTTAGCCTTGACGATTTTTTCGATCTCCGGGAGCGAGAATGCTTCAGCAATCGTTTGGAGGGTCTGGCGGATCGAATGTCTGATCTTGATGATACATGGGTTGGTGAGAATAGCACGCAGCGAGGGAAGGATATGGCTGCATGAGGTAAGGGCCGTAACCTATAGAAAATTAATCCGTGTAACCTATCAGAAAAAAATGACCACACCTTGAAGACATAAATTTTATCCTTGGTTCACAGTTGGATAATGTCGAGGCGAGCTTGCTCTGCAGAGCTTCACTCCATCTTTATCGCAAGTGCAACAAGATAAAGCTGCGATGACGAATCCGCAGCCATGACATCAATAAGTATATCATTTGAGATGTCCTCGATGTCCATAGAGTCAGAGATGGAAGCCGCTGAAACATCTGGGGCTCGATCGAAGGGAGGAAGGTCTGACCAATCGGTGACTGGTTCAACATCCTTGGTCAGTGCACTATTAATTGACTCATGGAAGGTTTGTTCAGCTGTAGGATAGTAAGATTCATTATTGAATGGATGATCAGAGGTTCACATTGAGGGGAATCAGTGTATAGAATCTGAGTG
This sequence comes from Mycena sp. CBHHK59/15, assembly GCA_029204085.1. NCBI lineage: Eukaryota > Fungi > Basidiomycota > Agaricomycetes > Agaricales > Mycenaceae > Mycena > Mycena sp. CBHHK59/15. The sequence continues at coordinate 92,303 of JARGXW010000203.1, forward strand.
GGCAGATTTTGCGAGTCCTTCAGCCCTTGCTGAATGCCATTGAACATGTCTTTGATGAACAGCAAGGACTTTGTGAGGGTAAGGGAGTGGGCTCTCACCTCCTCAACCTTGTTGAGGACGGTATAGGATGCAGTGAAGACATGTTCTCCTTTCATTCCGCCCATGTGCTTGAGAAACTAGGAGAAATTTCAGACAAAGACCATGACAAAGCGTAAAATGCAACTAACATCGAAGGTATGATCTGCTTTGGCTACTGTCAATGGCAGCGTTGCAATATCGCGCTCAATGTAGATGCGATGGGCTGTAAGGTTATCGGTAAACAGAGCTTTGGTGTACTGAACTGAAGGTGGGGCTCCAGCATATCCATTTGGATCATCGAACATCGAGGATGGTGTAACTCTGCTCTGACCGTAAAAATCAGCAGCTGCAAAGTACATCAGTTCTCCATCGGCATGAAACCTGTGCTGGATTTCAGAGACAAGTTCAGAGAATGGAGCAGGACCGAATCATGTCACAAAAGTGTTGGACATCTGCCACATCATGAGTTTTGAGATCGCACCACGAGTTGAGATATAAGCTTAAAAAGAAAGGCTAAGTTATCAGCAGCGCAGTGGTGATGGAGACATACCTGGAAATGCTGCCTGTACAAACCGTGGTAGCTGAGCAATGATGTGTGGATCTGTCCCTTGGTGGCTCATGCCACAGCCAGGCAAATTAACCCCCGTGAATCACAGATAAAGCAGTTTGTGAACAGGAAAAAATCAGACAGCATGGCCCGAACCCGGCCCGCAATCGGGTTGCCATTAAACCCTGTAGAATGGTAAGTTCATGAGACAAATTGGATCATAGAATACACACCATTCTTGGAAAGCAGCTTGCCACAAGTGCATCTAAACCTGTCTGGGCAGCCAGGGAGCAAGTAAGGCAGCCAGACGAACACCTTGTGCAAGTACAGATGACGAGGATCGAGGCCAGTTGTATCCTTGCTTTTTTGGAGTGCAAATACAGGGTGCAGAGGCCGGTCGAAAAAATCTCCCCTGAGATAGCACAAGGGCTTCCGAAGAAGGCACTCCTGCAAATCTACAAGCTGCTTGTGGAATACAGAATTTTCGGCAGGCTCTGAGGACTGTGTTTCAGCCTCCGCTGCAGCAGCATTTGACTCAGCATTATCTGACATGTCGTCAACTAAACTCTCATTGATTAACCGATCACCTGCGGCAATATCAGCATGTTCATCATGCTCTTCGATGTAGTCAAGCTGCTCATTGAGCTGTGCGAACTCATCTGGTGATATGTGCTGGTGAGCCACGCTTCGTACTATTTTCGTACATCATCAGCACTGGTCGGAGACAAACATGGGATTAACATATGAGGATCTGCAGGCAAAGATCCAGACATGTTGTGTCCAGGGTTCATCACGTCTCTAGTTGCAGCAGCCTCGGAGTGAGAGGCACCAATTGCAGACCAAAATGATGCCTTGCCAGTCTGGGCAGGAACAGTTAGTGGATTGCCACGAGGCACAGGACGATGGGTGTTGTAAGGCCCAAAGAATGCTGCAGGGGGTAGACTGGAGCTAGACTGAGAGATGGCAGCACGGGCAGGTTGTGGCTGAGCAGGAGTAGATACAGTATTCAAGTTTCCAAGAGTTTTTGCAGTTTCTGCAAGTTTTGCTGCTTTTGCAGCATTTGTCGGGCGACCAGCATCTTGTCGTCTGCCACCCCAACCTCTGTTAGGCTTCTCTGAGGTCAAATCTTCCATGGGCGCAGGGTCTGGCGGACGCAGCAGGTGTATCGATAATTCTACGTAGTACAGTAACACGACACGTCTTGGCGTCACGCTTGGGACACGTGCTGACCGGTCCGGATACGGATCAAACACGGGTGCAGACCACATGGGACATGAGCCTCTAATCTATTAAAAACGGTATGGTCACGTGGTCTCGGTCCGGACGCGGAACAACCAGGGTGCTTGATCTCCGGACTTCGATTTTGTCAGCTGATGGCTCAGCCGATGATGGCCGACACTTGCCCTCCAGGCGCGATTCAGCACACTGCATATATTCTTTTCACATTACAACAGTCACAAATAGTGAGCCAGGTATCTTACCCAGGTAGTAGAGCGTATTCGCAACGCCCGCCAGATTTCTGCTATCCCCCATCATTTTTAGCCGATGATGAGTGACTGATGTGAGCGTGATGTCACCACTCGACACGCGTACACATTGACGCGTCGCTCCAGCTCCTTGCCCTATGCTATGGACAAGCACAGAAGATAGTATCCAGAGCATAAATAGCCAGGTATCCATATGAAGTACAGTGCAAACCATCTCGACACGTCGCGCTAATTGCGGTGTCTTGCCGGTTATCACGGTAGTCTTGTCGAGTCACGCATGCCATTTGAGGGTCATCAAATTTCTGAATCAAATTTTGCCAGAATATGCTGTTGAGGCAGGTGCGAATCCGCTCTAGTTGAGCCTGGGTTTGGTAGAAACATTGCGGCGAGTCTGCGAGATTGCGTCCGTGAGCTCGGCTTTGGAGTTGTGAAGGAGTCCAGGGCAGTGATGTACAGTAGCGCATGTACATTGAGATACCTCCTGGCCCCGGCGTTCCTCAGCGGACCGGCCGTGTAATACTACCTACCTACTACCTACCTACCTAGTGGGATTTGATGAACTGATGGCAACTGCCTTTTCGGGGGGGGGTCGTCGTGGGAAGAAGTCCAAGATCCAGAGATCAAGCACCCCTTGCGGAACAACGTTCACGATGGACCGTCATCTGACACATGGGGCAGTGCGCTCGTCGTCCTCTGCAGCGAGGAGACACGGCGGATAATCCGCTGTCATGTTGCATGTGGGAAGCATCAGTCACTGCGCGGTCACCATACAGTGACTTGCACTGTCATGTTGCAAATGATCCTTACTCTGATCACCGGTTTCTTTCTTTTGTCACAGTGTTACGAGCAATGAGAAACAATTGAATAACGAGTGCCGGCAAAAGAATTCGAGGTAAGGTAAGGGATAAATTGAATAAGATAACTAGTCCGAGTCGTCCCCGAATATTTCGGCCTCGAGATCCATATTGTAGGAGGTCGTCACAAACGAAGCCTCGTGATCACTGGCATACTCGCTCCGGAAAGCTTGCTCGTCGTAGCCTGCAGCTCCCTCATCGTCCTCAATGAATGAGCCCGCGCTTGCCCCGTCACTCTCGTCGGTGGAGTCACGAGATCCAATACTCTCAGTGAGAGTGTTGGACGTCGTCGTCACTGTTCGCCGGGTCACCGGCAGACTTGGCCTTGGCGCTACCAGTACTTCGGTGACACCATTTGCCGTCATTGATCGAGCCGTCGTTCCCCTCCCATTTTTGACCTTTACAGTCACTGGATATACAGAGACTATCCTTTTGTTTTGGACGGTCGGGTGCATAGTGGCGAGAGCGAACACTGAAAGCAACGACGTATGATAAGCATCGTCGGCAAGCGGGCCGGAAGATCCGCCCCTGATCACCTGCTGCGTCCCACATATCCAAAACTAATATTTACCCTAATAAATTACCCATTACTTATTGTGACACAAGACGGGATCCGGCGATCAGAGTAACAATCATTGTAACATGACAGTGCAAGTGACCACGCAGTGACGCGTGCAGTGACTGATGCTTCCCATATGCAACATGACAGCGGATTATCCGCCGTGAGACCAGGAGGGGGGATGGGGAGAACATCGAAGGGTAAGAGGATAGGATAGGTACACACCATTAGTCCCTACATACCCTCATCCACGGCTATGAGAATTGAGGGTGCCACCGACATGATTTCAGGCACCCAGTAGTTGCCAAATAGCAAGAGCCGTTGGCGGAGCGATGCCTCGGCAGCAACGGGAAAAGGAGCAGTCTCGACAACGAGTCCGCGAGGTCGGAAAGATTCGTGGATGCCACCAAAAATGGCGGCACATAGCACATAAGGCCTTAATATGAGCTCGTAGGCTCTTTCCGCTATTTGCAGTGTAGCTCGTAGGTTACGCGGGTGTGGGGGTCACCCTTGGGTGCAATCCCTGGCGCAAACCCACTCCCTGACCCATTAGCCACCTCCAATCTCACCTTGTCCCGCTGCGACCAGCAGAAGTCGCCGTGGGAAAGTGGGAGATGGTGATGGTAACGGATCAAGGAGGCCCCTCGTGTCTCCTTGTTTCATTTTTGCGTCGTCTAATTATATCATCGACATGCCAATTGATCAACGATGACAGATCCCGTTGACATCGGATCCGGAAGTCGTAGCAATCGCCGAAGATGTTTCAAGACGTCTGTCAGAGCGCCCACTTTCTTTAAACCGCCATGTTGGCCGCCGTCACTCTCTTGCTCCTCCACATCCTTCCTACACACGGGCATTCTCCTGCACATAACCACGACCACATCGCTCGCAACGCCCTGCCTGACACCTGGTTTCAGCCCAGTGACCACGCCGTTCGCGCTCTCTTTGCAAGAGACGATTTTCCCGCTGTCGGTTCAGATGGTACGCCAAGTCTAACTGCGTTTCGCTGATTTAAAAGGCTAAGCATACTGTCTAGCATGGGTAGCTTCCCTGCCCCCATTCACCCCTGATGGGTCACATACACCCGATATCACGAAGCTCCCCCAGGCTTGGGTTGACGCTTACAACGCTGCCAAAGCGGCCGGAAATATCCCCGATATCCCTCAAAGCACGACTGGTGGCCAGTATCCCAATAATCTGGACCCCAAGAGTACCGACATCTGCTCTTCCTTCATCGGATGTCGAGCACCAGAGGACCATTTCAACGTGCCTGATGGGATGTTGGCGCTCAACTTTGACGACGGGCCCACAGAGGTATGCTAGCCATTCATTCAACTGGAATCCAACAGCTAATGTTCTTCCTTCAGTTCACGGGACAGCTCCTGGACTTTCTAAAGACGAGCAATGAAATTGCGACGCATTTCGTCATTGGGTACAGCATTCAGCAAAATGTTTCGGCGTGGGAACTGCTCTTGACCTCCGGGCACGATTTGGCTGCCCATACGTCGGTTTTCCTCCGTCGTTGTCAAGTAAAAAGCTGATGATCGATTGTTTAGATGGAGTCACCAGCAGCTAACGACGCAGACCGATATGGAGGTTGTTTCCGAGGTGCTGTACCTTTTTCACGAGTTACGTTTGCGTCAATTGAGCCAAATACAGCTCGGATGGAGCATGAACATCATATACCTGTCGACCGGCGGTCGTGTCCCCAGGTAAGTTTGCACGCATTCAATGCTCGTATATCAATGTTTCTCTCGACCAGATTCTGGAGACCGCCCACCGGTGATGCCGATAACCGAGTACGCTAGGGTTTCTGCTCGTCTGGACGTCGTTGCTCACATAAATATACAGATCCGTGCTATCGCCAAATACGTCTTTGGAATGGAAATGGTCGTCTGGAACCAAGACACCGAAGACTGGAGTCTCACCGAGACCCCGCCTCCAACCACCACAGCCATCATCGCGGGCCAGATGAATACTTGGCTCAACGGTCAGCTTTACCCGACCTCTCTCGAAAACTACTTCCATACATACTCACGTGTCGTTTCAGGTCCTAAAAGCCCCGGACTGATGATCCTTGAACACGAGCTTTCTAACCTATCGCTGGCTGCATTTATGGCGGCATATCCCCTCATGAAGTCCGCAGGCTGGAACACGCAATCAGCGGCCCGTCTCATCAATACCGACGGTGCTTACCGAAATGCTCCCGGACCGACCGGAACCGTCACTGCTGCCGGTCTGCTCGATTTCAAGGGCGTTGGACCTTCTGACACCACGAATTCCACCAGAAACACGGGTTCTAGTGGAAGCTCAAGTGTCGTTAAATCGACTGGGAGTGTGTCTGGCACTGGTACGAAACCTGCGTGAGTCGTCTGGATATAACGTCATTTTCTTATATAATTTCTGATTACTCGTCGTAGATCCACTGCTTCAGGTGCTAGTGGATCGACGCCCGCGCCGAGTTCATCGTCACCTGCGCCCACCGGCGGCGCAACTCGCCTGGACATTGCGTGGTTCAATGCACTGGTATTGGGAGCGGGAGCGGGAGCAGTGGCGTACATGATGTTGTAAACACTGGACTTTTTCTCTTCTTTCCTGTTGCGTTTCGTCATAATATACTAGAATACTAGCCATTTGGCCATTCTCCAGTACATACTGGTATATACCCAAGGATTCTGGAACCAATGTACGACGACACTGAACGACTATCATCCAAAGGAGATGGCTTCGACCCCATTTGACGCCAAACAGGGCTTCGTTACTCAAGTGATGTGTCTGCCTGAGCATTTGTGGAGCCCTATTTGCGAGGACTCCTTCACTTTCAAGATATCGTTGGTCGATTGCGACACCGACCCGGGCGGCCTGTAGGTATGGTACCGCACCCGCGATCGCGAACAGTTGGGTAGCGTTTTATTATATAGCAATTGCAAGTTGCTTTTCTCCTTCATTCGTTCGTGGCGGTTTGGGGCATATCTGGGCATACGGGATTCTCACTGGGCTTAACGGCTGGGGAGGCTGAGGTTTAACCCTTATTGCCAACACTGAAACAAGTTCGTGCGTTGATGACGTTCTCGCCAAGAGGTACTCGGACCGGAGGCTCCTTGATCCGCTACCATCACCATCTCCCACTTTCCCACGCCTGCGTCCCCTCGTCGACGGCGGGATAGAGCGAGACTGGTGGTGTGGGCAGATCAAGGAGGGTTTGCAGCCAGGGCTTCTCCACACCCGCGTAGCTTGCGCTACACCGCCAGAGTGCGGAAGGAGCCTTCGAGCCCAGGCCATAGACCCCATATATTATCGTGCCGTATCAGGCCTATACACCCAGAAAATGCTGGGGAAACTATGCTGGTATGTTTCTCCTCTATGCCCATCTCCTCCTCTTCCCCCATCCACCCCCCTGCGCGCCGCCCGCGGCGACCACATCGCCCCACCTTGCCACGTCACTTCATGACTCATGGCTGCAGAGCGGAGCCGAGATCACGTGATTCGACCCGGAACAACTCTGATGTGAGCTTTCAACAACCGTGTTGTATCGTCGCGCGCTTCTGCCAAGCTGCCTGCTAAGAGTGGCTTAAGATCAAATCCCATATGTTCTCATGACCTAGACTAGGATTTACGAGTACAGCTTAGTACGAGTCGCCTCGGAGTTTGAAAATTATGATGGCATGTCCTCTCCAAAAGCACCGAATGAAGCCAATCTTTTTGCAGATGCAAATTTCGATCAATATGAGGCGCTCAGGATTTTTCCGTGGCTTTTACCGTAGGTAATGAAGGAGCTCTGAACATTTCTTTTCGAGGTTTTTGGGCGATAATTGATGGAGCTGATCGCTTAGCGGTTGCCAAGGCGTTTCAATTTCAAACTCCGAGGCGACTCGTGTTCGCCTGTCACACCACGAAAGGCAACTTTTAGATGTGGATGAATATGATAAGGAAACTTGAAATTTAGATGTCAGAAAAAATTGACCTGAAATGGGAGCTGAAATCATTAGTTTAAATTGCACTGAGACTGGTGCAGGAATCATTAATTTTTTTATTGTTTTCTTGGCAGCTGAAATATTTAGATTAAATTCATATCTCAGGATGATTGAAACTGTCAATGAAACAACAGGTTTTAATTGTAGTTTAGGACTAGTTTATACCATAGACTTCAATTGTCTTTAAACTAGAATTTAAACAAAAAATTTGTCTTTTATTTCGATGTCGAAGAAACAATAAGTTTTGGCATCAATTTCGGCTGATCCGAAATAGGACCTTAAACAATTAGTTTTGGTACCACTGAAATCCCACCCCTCAGAGATTTTAATGCTACTGAAACTGATTGTTTAAGGTCTGATTTCGGATCGGCTGAAACTGATGCCGAAACTTATTGTTTCTGTGACGCAAAAATGGCAGGTGAATCCTTTATTTTAAATTCCAGTTTTAAGACAATTGAATCTATGGTTTAAATTCGTCCTAAACTATGATTGAAACCCATTGTTTCATTGACAGTTTCGGTCCTGTATTGAATCTAAATATTTCAGCTGTCAAGAAAACAATTAAAAAATCACTGATTCCAGCACCAATATCAGCGCAACTTAAACTAATGGTCTCGGCTCATTTCAGGTCAACTTTTTCTGACATTTAAATCTTAAGTTTCCTTATCATATTCATCCACATGTAAAAGTTGCCTTTTGCAGTGTGTGTACTCGTAAACTCCAGCCTCTCTGGTATACGTGATCTGAACGCCTATCTTCAGATTTCACCCCCAGTAGAAAGAGAGGCTGAAACGAGCCTACTCATCACCCAGTTTTAATCCATTGTTCAATGCCTGTTAGTCTGATCTCTGAATACAATCTATATAAATACTTGACGCATTCAGACAAGGGTAGCTAAAACAAAACATCTCACTGGTTGAGCATTTCAATTTTTTCACCTTCTTTTTCGGTGAAAATGTTGTTTATTTTCAGACATTTTCACTGAAAAAGAAGGTGAAATTTAAAACATTTCAGCATTTTCTCGATTCAAGGTGAAAAATTCGAAATAAATAGAAAGTGATGAAATGTTTGAAATTTTCACCTGCTTTTTCAGTGAAAAATGTGGGAAAATAAACGACATTTTTCACGGAAAAGAAGGTGAAAAAATGAAATGTTCAACCAGTGTCTGGAATCAACTACCCAAAACCTCCCATCAGGACCCCAGAACCAGAGACCACCACCACCACCCGGTCCGTGATCCGATTCCCAAATGTGGAAAGCATTTTCGCTAGGTTTTATTGGTTGTTCGCAAAGAGCATGAAAGCACACTATTAGACATTGGAAATGTACTGCATATATGTTCTGGCACTGATACCACATTCTGTACAAAAAAAAACAGAATACTCTGGGACAGTAGTTCATCAGTAAATTTACTGTTGCACCAGTGTTGAGCATGACCGCTAGTATACCTAACTGTACCTAGTATAGTGCCACATGGGCCCCAGGGCCTGCGTGCACTTTAATTGAAACTTGATTTGATTGATTGAGCATCTAATACACTATAGGGCCGGAGTATAATCCTGGAGATAAGACCAATACTGGATCATTAACTTATCAAAATTTTATGCAAGGGTTTCTGGTCTCGATGGGCCAGTGAACACAGAAACGACCTTGACAGGCATATTGTTTATCCTTGTTGACATCACCTGGCCGACTCCATGTTTTTGCGCATGGCTCTCAAGTTCATTAAATTTTGGCATAAATGCATTTTAAAAGTCGGAAACCTAGTTAGAGGGCTCTAGAGCCCTCAGAATTGACTCGGTGAGGACCAAGGGAAAAGTATATGTAGCAGGACCCCAGAGCGATCATCACGTGCATGAGGGGTCCATATCCGGAATTACGGTTTCCTTGACCCCTTGCATTCAGAAGTAAATCGTCCGAGCTAAGTGGCTGCTTTCCTATATACATTGAGCCTGGAACCCTCAACATGCCACACTCCCTGTCAAGAGGTACAATTCCAGGCAGAAATATTATTTGAATCCTATGACGGCAGTCTTAAAAACACACCCAAAACATGCCTATGAACAATACAAATATTCAGATTGGTACCGAGGGCCCTCCTGGTTCACGGGAGGGTTTCAGGGACGTGGTACATCCCTCTCGTCAGTGCCTGCCAGCTACGAGTTCAGAGAGTGAAATCAGCAGGAGTCAGGGTGATCCAGGGGCCTAGCTCCCACTACCCAACACGCGGCCCCTTCTGTAGCAGCTCTGCTGCTCTGGCTGCTACAGCGATGGGCGAGGGGCAGCATCCACGTTCCCCTACAGACCTTCGAAATATGACTGCCACAGACCATGATCCACCATGGTTGATGCCCATATCAACTGCGGCGACTCCCGATCTGTGGAATACAAACGGCTGTATTACGAATGGTACAAATACAATTCAGGATATAATTATGGGAGATGTAGAGGGAACATATAACGACTCCCATGCCAATAATTCCAACACTGCAGCACAACTCTCAAAAGAGCAAAATTATTATGCCAATATCGATTCGCTGCACGTACCGTCAGACAGAAGCCAAGTAAATCAAGGCAGGCAATACGTATCCCTGAAAATTGGGAAGAATTGAATACACAGATTAGACAGAGGAACCAACCTCCGAAACTCACTCATTCAGCGAAGTTCACTCGATCAAACGTAACAATTGTGTCCCAAAATATAAATGGGAGAGACAAAAATAAATCCATGAGCAGCACAGGACACAAACTCAATTACATGAAGAAAATAGTTGATGAGAAGAGGATAGGTGTTTTCGCCTGGCAAGAATCCCACATGGATCATATCGCTGCTAACCAGTTCAACAACCTTTCCAGGAAATGGTTCAAATTGTTCAACTCTGGGCACCCAATAAATCCTAGCTCCACAGCTGGAGTAAGCTTCTTTCTGAACAAAAAATATGTTGACACAGAGAACATGAAAGAGTATGTCCTCATTGAGGGCCATGCAATCATGCTTGTTATCCCATCACATCGGGGGGAAACAATAAACATTCTGAACATCTACACCCCAAACACCCCTCTGGAAAGAGAGAGGATGTGGGCCCAATTATGGTATTGTTACTTAGAAAATCCAGAACTTCCATTCCAACTGAAACCCTGGGTGACTGGAATTTTGTTGAAGACATTAAAGATCGTACCTCAAACAAGGAAGAGGAAGTACCTCTGAGCTTCATATGTCTGATGGCCCTCTTCTGCATGCAAGATGGGTGGCATACAACATTTTCTGATGCAAACGAATACACTTGCTTCCAAAAGCACACTAATGCAAACACAAATGAGACACATGTATCTGGCTCACGTCTTGACAGAATCTATGTACCGGTAGACCGTTTTAAACGATATCGGAATTGGTCAATCGAACCTAGTTTAATCACCAGTGACCACCACTTGATTTCTGTCCAATTGACATGCCAGCCAGATCAGGAGTATGGGCCAGGAACTTTGGCGAGATTGTACTTACCAAATTTCGCAGCATACGGAATGTTCCAATAAGCCCACCAATCCTGTCGCTGGCCCTGACACTTCCATAACCACTGGGCCCGGCGCTTCCAAGGATGCTTGGAGCGCCCAATTTTCGCCATCCGTATCTGCACCCGTGCGAGGGCGCGGCACATGTGACAATTTGGTGCCAAAGTTCTGGGCAATTACTTACCTTTTCCCAGAGGTGCTGATCCACCTCCACTTCAAACTCCTGGGGGCATGGATGTTACCTTCGGAATGCCACTTTTGTGGTGTCCGTCATACCGAAAAATTTGGCTTTCGCACTTGTGGGGGTCGGGCTGGAATTGCGCGTGTCGTTGTGTTTTATCTCCGGTGTTTGGGCTGGCTGGTGGACAAGTGAGTATCTTTCCTATTTTCTCTTACTTCTCACTGACGCGCTGGCGTCTACTCCAGAGTCGCGATGTAGTACATAAATTTTTTTTCTTGCTGTTGCCTCGTCGCAGGAATTTGTTTTCCTATATGACGAACTTGGAAGACTACGATATATTAACATAAATAATTTCGATATAGTACATAACATTTTATCTAAGCACTGGTTGAACATTTCAAAATTTTCACCTTCTTTTTCAGTGAAAAATGTCGTTTATTTTTCACACATTTTTCACTGAAAAAGCAGGTGAAAATTTCAAAACATTTTCATCACTTTCTTATTTTATTTCGAATTTTTCACCTTGAATCGAGAAAGCGCTGAAAATGTTTTAAAATTTTCACCTTCTTTTTCAGTGAAAAATGTCTGAAAATAAACAACATTTTTCACTGAAAAAGAAGGTGAAAAATTTGAAATGCTCAACCAGTGAAGGCTTTGTTTGAAAGATTCAGACAAATTGAACAAACCAATCTCATTTATTGTGTCAATGTGCATACAAAGAAAATTCACGGTTCCGCCCCTTGGTCTTCTGCTTTGCCTTAGGAACCGGGCCACTGTGATGAAATTTCTGTTTGGTCTCCACAACCTCTGAAAATAGTTGTCGTTGAAACCAATATCTAATCCTCCACTATGAAACCTCGGCATTTGTCGCGCTCACTGAAATGCGTCGCATATTCGTCGAATCTGCCTCATCAAAATCTAGCTAGGCCCGCCATTTCGTCAATCCTCCGCACGAGCTGTTGTGATGAGCCACTGATGAATCCGTAATGACCTTTCCAAATCCGGCAGCTCGGGTTGGCTCAGTCTCACCTCGTGGTAATATTAATACTGGCTGGCCTCTGAAGCATCTAAGCACATGTGTATCTGTTTATCCTATACATTTATCCTGTACATCTCTAGGGCATCTGTCTGGGATCAAGCAACTTGAATCATCCTTGCCTTGAGCACGTATCTAGTATCGGTATATGTTGACAGAGCCCGCTTTGCACCCGGGCAAGAACTATGAAATTTGTCCCATGGGTTGTTAAATTCAAGTTGGTGAGTGAAAGCGCAGACTCACCTAAGTAGCGACTCCAGCCGACCGCGGATCCGCAACGACTGAAGAGCATACCGCGTGCGAATACCAGATAGCTCATCTGCCAATTTTCGAACCGTCCAGTGGCGAACCGCCACATCACAGTCATCCAGGAGGTGCTGGATGCATTTTAGGGTGTCTGCACTAACCGGTGCCTGAAGCTAACAACATTGTCAGTACTCACGATTCATACAGTAACAAGAGCAAGAACAAACATGGTGGGAACTAGGAGAGCATCAATTTATACGTTGCACTCACGCATCATACGGGCGGACGTACCTCAGGATGCAGATAACCTGTCGGCACAGATCCAGCTCTGACTCTGGAGGCGATTCCGACTGTTCCACGGGAGCCGTACGCGTGTGGAGCGGCAGCATTCTGTGTGCCATCATGTTTTTCAGCATCTGCAATGTATGGGCCTTTACGAGACGCGCACAGATATTAGAGGTATCGGGCTCTTTTTGAGGGGCAAGATACGGCCAAAGCGTGGATACGGTGCCACGTCGATTGTGTCCAGTATCACGAAGAGCATAGATTCTCGCAACGCGAGCCTGCTAATCAACTCCGCAGTCCACCGCTGAATTCTCAGCTGCGAACGAGGCTCAACATTGATATTGCAACTATTGCGGTTCGCTTTGCCAGGCCCAGGTTGACATCCGCTGTGCGTGCTTACTGGGCCCCCGCCAGAACGCAGGCATTCCGAGGGTCTTGATGATGATGCGCGCTTCCACCAATGCCGCGTCCGACTCGGAGTCTGCTCTACTTGTGAGGTCCTCCAATAGCGCCTCCAGGACTGTGGAGGAGATGTGTGGATCCCTAGGCAGGATATTCGTTAGTGAAAGCACAGAATGTGGAATGAAAGCTCTACGTCAGGTACGTCGCATAGGCGTCCATGGTCTCCTTTTTGAATGGGACACCACGATTAGCCTCGAGGAAGCGCATGACTTCACCATGATAATCCACCAAACCCGAGCCGGCATCGGCGGTCATATTCTCGAGGGCGTTGGTGGACTCGTCTGCAGGGCACTCATCCACCTCTGGGTTAGCTCGCGAGACGAGTCACTGTCATGCGGGTTGTTAACAGGGGAGTACATGGCGAGAGGGATGAAGAATCCCAGTTCAATGGACCGCCTTGCTGTTAAATGATTCCTCCGTGGATGCTTGTCAGGTCCAATATAGCTCCCAAATAGCAAGAGATGATGAGACTGTTGTCAGTCAGATGCATGTCAGGTCAACATAGCTCATAAATAGCAACAGATGATGGATTGTGTGAAGCTGTTAGTAGATGGCAAGGGACTTGGATTGGAGATAATCAGACATATAAATCGTCTCGCGAGCGCCGAGAGTGAGATCAACGCATTTGAAACCGTGAAAACAGAGTGAACCCTGAATTATATTGGTGATCTCTAATCCACATTAATGTGCGTATTTGTGCCGGCGAACGATCTCGAGTCCCAGGCCGATAGTTTGGAGGCGGCTGGTATTCATCCTCTTGATGGACGGTCCGAGAAATTGTTAGAGTGATCAGTTTAAGTTCAGGTGCGCTTCCAGGAAATTTTCTCATTGGAGGTTTGAAGCATGATTTCAGAGCACGGTGAAGGTGAATCGAAGTATCTGATCGATTCAGTCTGGACACTTTTTCGCATCGCACGAATCCATCCTTCTTTCGGACTTTCCTCAATTTCATTCTTGTGGAGTGCTGTTGATTTCAAAATGCTCGAAGGGGCCCGAAGTTCATGGGTGATCGATTGAAATACAAACCTATTTCTCGGGAGGTATAGAGTTGAGCGATATTTTTTGTATAAACGGGTGCGCACTCAGTTTATGAAGCTTTTCTTTGACACCATTTTGAGCCAGAAGTCTGCACCATGACCGGACTCACAATTCAGTGGAGATTTCGAATTTGACTTGAAGTGGCGGACCATGCAGGGTAATGAAAATTCAACTTGACTGCGAGTCTAATGCCAAGCCTCGCCCTCGGATTACATGTTCCGTTGCATTGCCTTTTGTTCCGCTTGTTTTTGTCGGTAAATTTATGTCTGGAACTCGAGTTGATTATTCGGCATTTGTGTATGCTCAAGACAATGAAAGAAGGGTGAATTGCTGGCTTGTTTGTACGGCCATACGAGACTCGTCTTTCCCACTCTTCAAGGTGAGCACATATGACTCCGTGTTTTGGTAGGTACTTTACATTCTTGTCAAACATTCAGCGCCCGTGGTTTATAGTGTTCAAACTCCAGGGCCATATGTAGAAACTATCTGTATACAAGTATGTTCACCCGTTCTTTGTTCACCACAATGATAGGCCTCACTGTTGTACAGTGTTTGTGAGCGAAAAGAACACAGCGACACTGGTTGAACATTTCAAAAATTTCACCTTCTTTTTCAGTGAAAAATGTCGTTTATTTTTCACACATTTTTCACTGAAAACACTGGTTGAGCATTTCAAGTTTTTCAGTGAAAATATTGGTGAAAAACTTCCTTCATTTGTCACACTTTTTTCACTGAAAAAGTCTGTGAAAAATTCAAACCTTTTTCAGTACTTTTTAATGTCGAGGTGAAAAATTCAAAGTAAAATCAAAAAGTACTGAAAAAGTTTTATACTTTTCACATACTTTTTCAGTGAAAAAAGTGTGAAAAATGAAGATAGTTTTTTACCAATATTTTCACTGAAAAACTTGAAATGCTCAACCAGTGAAAAGCAGGTGAAAATTTCAAAACATTTTCATCACTTTCTTATTTTATTTCGAATTTTTCACCTCGAATTGAGAAAGTGCTGAAAAAGTTTTAAAATTTTCACCTTCTTTTTCAGTGAAAAATGTCTGAAAAATAAACAACATTTTTCACTGAAAAAGAAGGTGAAAAAATTGAAATGCTCAACCAGTGCGAAAAGCTCTCAAGGCTACACCGAAGACGACAGAAGCCTGTGTTATGTTTAGTTTGCATGAATACGTTCGGTTTATGTTCCCAATTCATTTTGATTCTCGTCCCACTGAATACTTTGTTGGAATAATTCAGCACTGAAACCGTTCAATGGTTAGCATGGAGATGCACAGCAATGCACAGCCTGGAGATGCTGTGTTGAAACAACTACGTGTTCAGCTGGTCTGAAACACATTGCACACCTAAAAAGGCAATCTTCCAGCCTTGTTAAATGGGAGATATAAAGGTGAACTGCCCGCCGCACTTTCGGATTGTCGGGAAGTTCCTATTTCAATTTGACAGTTAGTGTGGTAGAAAGTAGTGATTTAATCAAAGATTTCTGATCAACTGGAAACAAAGAAATTCCGCTGAATGATAAAAGCTGGCGGAATGTTGAACTTTTAATAAACCTTTCAGGTTGGCGTAATGTTAGAGGGAATTTTGCTACTGGTCCGGAAAATGCCGGACCAGTAGCAAAATTCCCTCTAACATTAAGCACACCTTTCAACAGGTCGGAAAGTTTAACATTCCACCAGCTTTTCTCTTTCTGCAGAATGTCTTTGTTTCCAGTTGATCGGAAATGTCTGATTAATTTGTTGAAGTGGGGTTTGGTAGTGTTTGGTTCAGACGGGTCCGCCTTCCTTATTTGTACTCTGTCACATATTTAGTCATGGTGTGACAATGTGACAGGGCTTTTCGCCTTCCATCTGGTGCTATTTCTGCCTTTTCGGCTTCCATCTGGTGATCTCATTGCAACAGGTTACGGGCCCTGTCTCAGAGTCTTCTATACCTCATATCATCTTCCTCTGCCTCTTTTCTTTCAAAAATCTGTCTGTCTTTGGGTGGATTCATCCTTTACCTTCTGGATAACCTCCTCTTGCGCTTTTCTGTCACGTCACACATCACATGTCACAGATCACATGTCCCCTCCCTACATCACCTCTGCTCTTACGTCTGTACTCACTGTCACTCTCGACTCATCCAACTGGGTGAAGTTTGGGAAGAATGTGAAAGTCTTCTTGCTGGGACTAGATGCTCTTTGGGTCCAGGATGGCACTGGGCCTGGCACAGATGCAGACAACATCGTCCTTGATCGCATGCTTGTTCCGTACCTGTATGGAAAGGTCAGCGATGACTTTCAGCATCTAGTCGAAGATCAGGTCTCTGCTACTGAGGCTTGGAAAGCACTCAAGGGTCACTTCGAGAAGTCGAACATGACCAACCGTGTTGTTGCTCATGCGGAGCTCAACGCCGTTCGGCATGATCCTTCTAAGGACATCACCGTCTATATCCGCGCTATGGCTGCTGCCGTATCGAGGCTCACTGTGATGGGTGTCGTTGTCGATGCAACTACCCATAAGGATCTCCTCCTTATCAACCTCGACTCATCCTTCAGTGCAGTTCGCACCGTCCTCCTCACACGTGCAACTGAGCCTGCACTGGAAGAAATCACTAGCCTACTCTCTGCCTCTGCTGCTGATCCTGGGATCAAGCAGGAGGATGACGGGATTTCGTCCATCGCCCTTGTTGCTCGTGGTTCTGCCCCCCACCGTGTTGCTGCCGCTACCTCCTCTTCACCCTTGACTGGCACCATCTCTGATGGCTTCCCTCTCGACTCACAGGGACATCGCTGGTGTGATCCTACCAATTCGGACTGTCATCGGTGCAGTCGTGCAGGCCATATTGCTTACAAATGCATGCATTTGATGCCTGCATTTGTCAAGGATTGGATCAATTCCAATCTGCGCACTCCTCAGTCGCACGCTGCGGCTTTCGCTTCTGCCATCAACGCTGGTCTCGACGTGGATTCATTCTTGGGGTTGTGGGAGAAACACATGGGAGGTGGCTACGGCGATGTTTCTGGCCCTGGTCTTCCACCGATTCACACCTAGTTGGGAGAGGATTGTAGAATTGGGTGGGAGTTGTCGCATTCGGTGGGAGTTGTGATGTTTTCTTTTTCTTCTGTGTTTGGTGTTCCGTCTGTCCCAGGTGGGAGTGTTGAAGTGGGGTTTGGTAGTGTTTGGTTCAGACGGGTCCGCCTTCCTTATTTGTACTCTGTCACATATTTAGTCATGGTGTGACAATGTGACAGGGCTTTTCGCCTTCCATCTGGTGCTATTTCTGCCTTTTCGGCTTCCATCTGGTGATCTCATTACAACATAATTGACTTCATTCTACTACACTGTCTGTCAAACTAAAAGAGGAACTTTCCAAGAATCTGAAAGTGCGGCGGGCAGTTCACTTTTATATCTCCCATTTAACAAGGCTGGAAGATTGCCTCTTTAGGTGTGTTGTTCACTGCGTTGATTGTTCTATGTCCATTGTTCTATTTACATTGTTCTTGAGGTATAAAAGGCCTCTCAATATCTCAAATAAATAATTACTTTCTTGTTTCTCCCCACTCTTGTGGATACTACATTCTTACAAACTTCGTGAATATTGTGTCAGCATCGGATCTTAGTTTTTCTGGGTTCATGTTACTTGATTATCTGGTTAATCCTGAATGTGATATTCTATGTTTCTAATCCGAGAAGATGCTGGCATGTGCCGTGCAAATAAGGTCTGAAAAGTGGAATATGGTGATAAGATTTGTAAAATAAGGTCTGAAAAATGGAATATGGTGGTATTTGCTTTAAAACAAGGTCTGAAAAGTGGAATATGGTGGTATTTGCCGGAATATGGTAGTATTTGAAGATTGGTCTGGCCAAGACACGGCGGACAATCAACTGTCACTTGCGACCTGGAGGGCAACTGTCATCTGACGCCCACGCGAGCTGTCACTTGCATGAATCCGGTGGCTTACCCCTTTTAGACAGTTTCGGACTTTTCCGTGGCCACGATGCAGCCTCGCGTTTTGGAGGTTTTTGTCAGCAACATAGTTTTTCTGAGGGCTCCTGGCACTTTAGAGTCCAACGCGGTCTCGTTATCGCAGAGTGAGACTTCCGGGTACATCGCAGTCACGGATCCTCGAGTCGCGCTAGCTCTCGAGAGGTTCCCCGTGTGATGGGCTTGCCTCCCTATTTGGAGATGAGGTCCCCCATGGATGCCACCACCGCCCTGGCGGACTTGAAATGGCCCCCTGTCTGCCAGGAGAGTGTGCAAAGATGAATGGTAGGTGTGGAGTTCGGAGCACACGCACATTGAGGCCGTGGAGCGGGTGGTCGGTCGTTGGGGTGCGTGCTCTGTGTTGCTCCTCCTCCAGGAAACTGGCGTCTATTCCACTTTCAGGTTACTCATTCCCATCAGCATTGCGTCTTCTCTTTGCGCTGAGTGTCCATTCCCCCTTTTATTGAATACATGTGGTCCTATACCTTATGAGCTTGCGTCGAACCTCACTTCAAGGCACCGCTGAATCCATGCGTCGGCCTCACCTCCCGGCGCAAAGCACGCAGGAGCATCCTCGCGCGTTCCTCCTACACGGATACTCATCCTAGACTGCTTCATCTCTCACAGGGCCGCCTCCGTGTGCTCTGTGACTCTCGTCTAGAACTTGCGTGCTAAGCGGTCGCACGCACGATGGTGGGACAACGCCTTCGCTCGTGGGCGATTGCGGCGGGACAAATCTACAGATATGCACGGGCTCATTTGGATGCGACTACTGCACCAGCCGGGAGAGTGGAGCCCCGCCGCCTGCCGTCGCACGCTTATGTCGTCGCTGCGGATATCGACGGTTACAGGCCCGACGGCTCTGTATGCACGTTGCCGCTATTCCCAATCCTCAGAGAAAAACTTCATCTCAATAGTAATTGGGAAGGAACCGAGGTTTTCCGATCGCTCGGCGGTTAACGAAGGTCATATTTCACGGCCGAGTCATTCAAAGACCGAAACTGCCCTGGGCATAGATTCAGAAATTTAGCTACGTCGGCCAATTACATACGAGCTTGGCGTTCTTGTGCACGCTTCCGAACGTCGTCGCCTGTTCTTTCTGCCTCGGCCTCTCCAATATCTCGCCCGACATAACATGGTCATGACTGTCCTCCGAGATGAAGTTCCTGGGCTTCGAGTTCGTCATGGACCAGTATCTCGGGCGGTGGGCACAGATCATCAGGTTTGGATCTGAGTTGTACAACGCTGAGCGGGGAGGAATGAACTCCGTTGCTACCTTCAATTTTGGGCTGTATGAATTGATCCGACAAAGTGAAATCAATCGCCCTTCCATTTACTCGACTAAAGAATAGCACGAACCTGCAGCGACCTCAAATCATTCCAGTTGACAGAAATAATGTATGCTCCTCCAAGGAAGACCGAAACTTTGACGTGTAGCAGGGGTCCCAGTCGGAGGCTACGTCAGTAGGAACCGCGCATATAGGAGGATCACGGAGTCGGGAAACTATCTGTTTGGCGGACGGACGCGCCTCTGGGTCTGCTTTCCAGCATTCCTCCATCAGATCCCAAACATTGTCGGGGATGCTGAAAGACCGTCTTGGTCGTTGGCCTTGCATGACCTTCAATATGACTGCGCCATCTTTGGTCAAATCGCAAAATGGAAGGTCTCCAGTGAAAATCTAAATGACATATTTACTCAGCTTGTTGACGAAAAGGAGGTCTCGAACAGACCTCATAACAGACGCATGAAAATGCATACACATCCGAGGCAAAGCTGTTGCGACCTTCATGAAATAGTTCGGGGGCATGCCATCTCACTGTGCCTCCGCGTTTGCCACTGGAGGTGGACAGGAAGATTTTGGAGTCTGCCACTGATGCCAACCCGAAATCCGCTAGCACCGCTCGTCCAGACCGAGTAACAAGGACATTTATCTGGAATGGTTTTAGAGGCAAGTTTGAGACATCAAATCTAACAAACGCCCATACAGCTTTTAAATCTCCGTGCACAAGCTTCAAGCTGTGAAGATGTTCCAAACCTAGTCCAGCGTCAAGAACCTGCTCAAATTTATCGCACGAAGTTAAGGTGGAAGCGTCGTTGTTACTCACCAAGGTCAACCGATTGACACCCACAGAATTGTTTTTGAGGTAGCGGGTAATATCCCCATTCTCCATCCATGGGGATATAAGACACAATCGAGACTTGGTCTCTTCTAGATGATAGAGCCCGAAAAATGGAAGTAAATTAGGATGAGACAGTTGGCGCCAAATCAGAGCCTCATGGTAGAACTCCTACAGTCTCGATGAGTTGGAATGTTTCTCTATGCATGTGTGACTTTCCTTCAAAAGTTCTTTGACATCGGCCTCTTGGTAGACTCGCATTACTTTGACGCACACTGTTTCGCCGCGAATCAGGCCTTTCCAAACATCGCCGAAACCCCCTGCTGCTACTTGGTGAGGGCCATCGAGCTGCAGACGGTCCGAGAGCGAAAAACACGCGGGAATCCGGCCAGATGAAACTGAAAGTTTGCGAAGAGCTTCCAATATCACTGGGCGAATGCGATCATCTAGGAGCGGGTAGTCCAAAAGCTGTGCAGAATAAGTACGGAATAGATGTTTTTCAACGAACATACTCACATCTTGAAGAAGGTCAAGAAGCTGTTGTGCTTGGTCGTTCTGAGCTTCAAGAAATCTTGACGGGCTATAGGATCAGCCAGAATATCAGCAACTTGAGCGCAGATACAGTGAAGATCGGTTTGCATCATGTCATTAATTAAAGACTCTGGGAGGTCCTGTTCCTGAGAGACCGAGGTGATTCAATTTCCGCTGCTCTCTTTAAAGGGAAATAAATACCTCGATCGATTCCAAGAATTTAAACGTGATAGGCAGGACCGAGCGAAAATTGATCAAGCACGTCGTGGTATCCCAAGTCTTCCAGATGTTTATCAATGCCCGAAATTCATCCAATCGGCTGTTCGGGAGGTATGGGAATGCATAAATCAGAAAGAATCCGAAAATCTTACTTGGCATGCTCGGATTTCCTCGAAAGCCATGCAAATGCAGAGGACATCAAGTTCTAAATAACGTGAATAATTGATACGAGACAATGCGCAGAGGGACTGACTAGAGGTAAGGCTCGCCCCACGTGGTGGACTATGTACGCATTTTCAACCATGTGGATGAACGACATGGTGTTGGAATGGTGGAGGGCATGCGATCGGAGCTGAGCTTTGTTGCAATCTAGAAATATTCGTGGACGGTGCCAGTCCACAGCCTCACTACGAAAATTAAGCTCCGAGTGAGTCAGTTCACCAAGTCGATGCTCCAACAGGCATCTCCAAAATCCAAGAGCCCGATCACCTGGAAGAAATGTTTCCAAGTCCAACAATATGTCGAGATGCGAGTGGTCAGCAAATGAATTCGATGATGTCCAAAGCAGGACTGCTCCGATACGAATTGCAGTATCGTATTCCAAAGGGGCCAGTCGATGACGAAACGACTGGCGGGTCAAAGTTTCAATACGGCCCCAGTCGTGATAGTCCAGCAGATTGATATATTCCTGCCACGAAGCAGGATAATCATCGATCCAGGAGGAACGTGTCTCAGTCTGTGGGATGAGATTTTGGCGGAGCACCTGGTCATCTATCTCATCCCATTGCCATAAACCCCGATGTTTGTCGGCTTTGGATTCGATGATGGCGAGGAAAGCTTCTATGTTTTTCGATTCTGGAGACCAGTCTCTGGTCTGGACCCGGAATGCAATCCAGAGGATTACGGGCCATACTGCAGGTCGCTTGAAAAAGCTGGTTGAGTCATCGATAGCGGAAAACGCTCTGAACGACTATCAATTTCTCGATTAGAAAGCTGGCATCGGAAGCGAACCTAGGTAGTGACTTGAAATCGCCATTGATGTTGGAACTGGAAAGAGCGAATTTATTCGGGACTGTGCAGTCCCCCACCATCGCTCTCAACGAGACCTCCGCATTCTCGATTCGCTTCATCAGCGAATGCAATACCGGCATCAAATCTGCGTCAGTCATCTTATCCGTCATCACAGGAAGCTGGAACCCCATCGACACCTCCGCCGGACCCTGCAGACTCCCCTTCCACTCAGAATAAGGTCGAGACACATGCACCGAGGCGCTCATCTTGAGTCGTAGGAACAACATCGCCAGCTCGAGCATCTGCTTGTCCGGTGCAGGAACAGTAGACATGCCTTTGAAGAGATCCGCGACACCGATAACCATGATCATGATGCTCCCGTCGGCGCCGCAACTGATAGCGAAATCGCGCAGCTTCTGGGCAGCGACCATCGGCTCGGTTCGCTGGGCGATGTCCACGGCGGTCTGGGACGAAACGTAGTCCCACAGGCCACAGTTGGCGATGATGACGAACTCGTCGAGTTCAGTCAGATCATACGTGAAAATATCGGGGCGAGCGTTGACGATGGGCATGAGGTAGTAGAAGCCAAAGGAGCGCGAGATATCAATTTCGTTGCTGACCAGGCCTGGAGGCGAGATCCACCCCTCAGCGGCACGGATGCGGGCAATCTCGGCGCGGTCGTAGGGATCATGCTTCCTCGACACCAGAACCGCGCTCCCCCCCTTCGAGACGACAGCCAACGCATTGCCCACATTCGCGACGTACATCTTCTTGTCCCATATGTACACCACGATGCCCGACGCACCACTGTGAATGATCGAAGGGTCGGTGATGACAGGATTCGGCCCTGTGCTCGTCTCCGACATTTTTCGCGTGGAGCTCATGAGCATGCCGTGGAACTCCTGGTTCAGCTTGAGGAAGGAGCGGCGGAGCGCATCTGGAACGCCTTCGCGGCGCTCAGGGTTGAGGGAGTTGATCTGCGAGATGAACATGCGGACAAAGTTCTCCTGCAAGTACTTGGCGAGGTGATTGGAAGTAGTCGCTGCGGGCAATTGCTTGGGAGGATACGCACGCCCGAACATGGCGAACACTGCGTCCTTCTTCATGCCGCCGAACTCGTGCACGAGATCTAGCATGTTGAGGTGCTCGTTCTTCCCGAGCGTATCCGCGATGCCGTACGACATGTCATTGGCGACCGAGGACAAGGTGCGTACCCGGCGATCGTCGTTCTCGTCGGGAATATCGCCCGTATCGGTGCTCGTTGTCGTGATCGTGACATCCATGAGGCCCAGCACGCGAAGCTGCGTGAGCTCCGAGAATCCTGCGAGGCACTCCCGATTCACGGTCGACCTGCTCCGGTGCCCAGGCGTGGAGACATCCGATTTGATCTGGAGCCGCTTATTGCCCGACAAGTTAAGATACCGTAGGTTCTTGTTGAAGTTCCTACACGAAAATGAGTCGATGACAATTCACGAGGACAGGCTACCCACCGATTCCAATCAAACTCCCAATTGTTGGTGTTGTACTCAAGCCGATTGCTCCCAATGTCGAGGATCATCAGGCTCTTGACTTTGCCGAGCTCCTGCGGCAGCGTCTGCAGCCGATTCCCATTCAAAAACAGGGTAGACAGCCGCGTGAGTTTGGGGAGGTCTTCGCTGGGGAAATCTCTCAGCCCGTTTCCACTCAGGTACACCTCCTCCAGCTTGGTCAGATCGCGGAAGAAATCAAAGGGCATGGTCCAGATGTTGTTAAACGACAGGTTGAGCACGCGCAGCTCCTTGAGGATCATGAGCGGATGCAGAACCTCGTACGTAAACAAGTTCTGGCCGAGGTAGAGCAGCTCGAGCGAATACGCGAGCGGTGGGATATCGGATATAGTGGAGGTCGAGGCTTTGCGGTTGTTCAGAAAGGTCGGGCCTCCGACGACAGTGTTATCTGACAAGGAGGAAACCTCGCTGTGAGGGACAGAAGGGGGAGGGTCGTGCCATACCACCAGCAGGTTCGACGTGACATTGAGCTGAGACAATGAGGCGCAATTCCACAGCGAAGCCGGCAGCTCAGTGAGACGGTTGCTATGCACGTCTAGCGTCTCGAGCCTCTGCAGCTCCCCGATGCTCTGCGGGAGCGTACTGAGCCGGTTGTCCGCGCACGACAACGTCTCGAGCCACTTGAGGTCGCCGAGCGAGTCTGGGATGGCCTGAAAGTTGTTGTTGTCAAGATTCAGCCTTTGCAAGAACGCCAGTTGCGAGAGGGTGTAGTCATCCAGAACAGAAAGCTTCGCGTTTGAAATGTCCACCGACGTTAGCGCAGCTGGGCTCCACCCTACCGGCCCCGGCACTAGCGTGAGCCGCGTTATCTCGTTGTGCGAAGCATCGAGCTTCGTCAAGCAAGGCCCCATCGACAGAACGAGCTCGTGCAGCGCGTTGTGGTCGGCGCTCAGCGTCTCGATCTGCGGCAGCATACATGCCACCGTCAGGTCCAAGATCTCGTTCCTCCTGCAGTCGAGGTCGCGCAGCCGCCCTAACCTACTAAAGTCGTCCGGCAGCCGCGAGATCTGGTTGCCGACGATGACGAGCCGCTCGAGATTTCTCAGCTCGCCGATCTCCTCGGGGAGCTCCGAGATCATGTTGAACGAGATGTCGAGGTCGCACAGGTTGAGCAGCCGGCTCATAACCGCGGGGAACGTACGGAACTTATTGTTTGAGAGATTCAGCGCTACGAGCCCCCGCAGGCGCGGGAAGCTCCACGGCAGCTTTTCGAGGCGGTTGTTCTGCACGTGCAGGCTGGTCAGCCCGGGGATATCGTCGAAGTACGCTTCGTCGAGAGTGAGATGCGATTGCAAGATAGATCGAGGCGGGTGAGGGTGACGCTATGCCGCAGGCTGCGGGGAGCCTGCTTTATCGCCATGTGGGATAGCCGCAGCTCGCGGAGGGTAGTACATGACTGGATGAAATCGAGCGGGATTTCGATCATGGGGTTGCGGGATAGCCGCAGAGACACGATGGAATCAGCATTCTGGTATAGGGCAACGGGGATGGTGCGAAGACTGCGGTCGGTAAGGTCGATGTCGCTGAAATTATCGAATTTCAGGTCTTCCTCCTGAGCAGGCAGTCAGTCCCTCGTAAAGATAAAGAAAAACAGATACATGCAGCAGGGCCGAGAAACCAACTCTTGTATACAAATTTCAGCAAAAACGACAACCCCGCACTGCCAAGCAAATCCAGCCCATCAGTTTCGTTGTACCCCGCCTGCTCCAGTCGCCGTCGCACGATATCCGCTGGCCGCTCCGTCTGCGCCAAAATCCGCTCTACAAAAGCAGCATCATATGCCGTCTCACACCCCCACACACTCGCAAAGGAGGAAGGTAACTGACCCCGCCCGCGCTCCTTCAAATACAGCTGATGCATCTCGTGCTCCTCCCCCGCCGGAAGCTTCTCGTCCAGCTTCGGCGTGAGCGCCGCGACGGTCGCGTTCGCCGACACCGACACGACCTGGTACGTGTTGTCCGCCTTGTATATCCGGATCTGGATCTTGTGCTGCGCTGTCATCCGCTTCGCCCCCGCGCGATTCGCTTGGGCCGCCGCCTCCCGAGCAGAAACGCTGACCCCGTACCCTCCCGTGCCGTTGTCCAACCTCGGCTCCGCTCCGCCGACGGGGTCTTTTCCGTCCTCGCCCACAACGCTCCAGCTCTCCGGCGCGGTGAAGCCGCTGGGCGGCGAGCTCGCGTCGTTCGAAAGCATGGCGGGGTCGATGATGCCGTCCATCTCGGAAAGGTCAGTGTCGAGCACGAAGTCCTGCTCTTCTGGGTCTGGCGGCTTGATGGAGGGCAACGGCTGCATCTCTTCCTGCTGGCTGCTATCCTTCCTCTGGCGCGAGGTCTTCCGCGAGGAGGGGACGGAGATGAAAGACGCTAAACTCGAACTCGTTGGCAGTGGCGGTGGGAGCGAGGGGTACTTGGACTCGTCGTTGGCTCCGGAGCCTGCGCGGAGATTCTTATTGGACTTTTTCATGCGGAGGGAGTTCATCCACGACTTGCTCTTGCGGAGTTCTGGCGAGGGGGAGAACATCGAAGTTGAGGTCGACGCGGTCCTCGAACTTATCGTCTCAGCGATGCTGAGGTTATTGAAGGGCGGAGCTGGTGGTAGAAGACGCTCGGGGAGCTTTCAGGCGGCCGTGTGACGATCTCGTCTTGGCTGTGGGTTAGGAGATTGGCGCTCAGCCCAAGAATAGCACAGCGTTAAGTGGGGTATAGTATTGAAGCGAAGAGATATGTAGATAAATAAATGTTCCCGGAGCGGGAGGGCGGCCAAGCGGAGAAAATATCAGCTGAGGGGACCTCGTCGAGAGCCTCAAACCATTGTGAAATGAAGACCCAAGATATTGCATCTGCCGGGATGTGGATCTGATATTCGTATCAGTGATTGTCGAGTTGGACAGTATACGTGGCCGGGCAGTGATCAAAGTGATGATGTGATGTGACTAGCGTGTCCGCTCGCATCGGAAGACCCCGAAAAAATCTAAGGCACCAACATTGAAAATTAAAAGGCCCTTTCGGCCGTGATCCGGGATTCCCACCTGCAACCTTCCACCAGCTCCTGTACATTTAAAACAATGTCCTCCTCCGCTGCCGCTTCGTGTCTTTGATTTTTACCTACCCAAGCCCTCCAACTCGATGTAGCATGCAGGAATGACGCTGGAAATTCGTGGTGCGCAGCACAACCAGTCCTGTTTCTACTTGACGGCCCGACAACAGCTTCGGCAATTTTCATCATTTTTGTTTCTGTCTGCTTGTGCTGGTTCAATTCAATTCACCCAATGTGTGGGTCTATCTTCCGCCGCCACCATGTAGCTTTGACCCTGAGTCCTACTTCACACGGGGTGCCAGCGAGAGGAGAAAACAGCTCGCATGTCAAAAGCTCCTCAATTTTCAACTCGCGCTTTTACTCGCCCATCCTCCGGCATCTGCGCCAAGTGAACTAGTCCGATTAAAAGTTTTCCTTCGATGGGTTCCTTTCTCCTTGTGTTCAATTCTCTCCATCAGGATTCAGGAAAAATTGGCGCCCAATTGTCGCAAATTGCTATCAAGCTCGACAATCAAAGTGTTCGGCGATAATTTCTGCTAATCGCATAATTTCCACAGCAATTCACTTGAAGTCTCCAAACAACGGTAAATCACTCGGTCATGTTGTATCACTTCAGAAAGTGTCTAGACTCCGACATGATGTCGAAAACTGAGCGGGCCTCAAAGAACTGAGGTCGGAATTTTGCAGCAAAGTTCCTTGACAGGATCCATCACGGCTCACGATTGCCAAGGGAAGGTATACATCAAGCACACGTGGGATGGTAGGTAGGTAGGTAGGTAGAATTACACGGCCGGTCCCGCTTAGGAACGCCGGGGCCCAGGAATTATCTAAGTGTACAGGCACTGTAATACACTATTGTCCCTGGACTCCTCCCAAACCCCTTAGCCGAGCTCACGGACACAATCTTTCGACTTGCCGCGGTAGAACAAAAGGAAAAAGAGAGAAGTAATAAATGGAAAATGAGGACCTCAAAAAATGGAAAATTCCTGGTACCGTTTTAAGCTGATGTTTCAACCAAGTTTCAACACGGGGAACTGTTCGATGGGTCTAATTAGATTCCCCGAAAGGAAATTTAAGCGATGTTTGCCGGAGGCGGCTGACAGGCCCCGTTCTGAAGTCTTCATCCATCGCAGCATTTGCTTGAGCAGCCATAATATTTGCCGACCCGCATTCTCATAATTTATTCCTACTCATGCAAATTTTTTCTGATTTTTTTGGGCCATTACTCGTCGGGGGTTAGCCAGATCACTAGAAATTGAGCCGCTCCGTCGCAACACCCCTTGAAGACATTCAAAAATGCATGGGTTTCACCTCAAGAAGGTACATGCATAAGCTTGTGAGTCGTAGCTGTTTTTTCTTCTTCTTGCCAGTCGGAGTTTCAATTCTGATAGCTCTCGACTTTCTGCACAAACACCAGGCTCATCTCGAATGCAACGAATTCGAGCAGGTACAGTCGCAATAGCGTAGTTAGGATGAAAAGCATAGCGTCCAGCGTAGTTTCCTTTCCCACCTCCTCGTCTTGGACTACTCCTCGCGCCGTTATCCTGAAAATCTTCTCAACCCCGCCGGTAAAGCCGGTCCCCGAGGGACGATATCTGCTCTTCAGTTTTCGTTTCATTTTTACCCTGAAAAACACTAATGTAAGGCAAAATAATCCTTGAAATTGGCTGTAAGACTTCGTACATTAGGAAACATTGAACCCGCCTCTTCTGCATGTGTCAGCTTGCCTTGCTATCAACGGCGCGCAGGAGCGGCAGGAATTACCCGTGACACTCGGCGGACATCACCAGAAATGGGACCGGAGTGCTGTAATTTGATGGGATATAATTAGACCAATCGAACTACGACTCATTTCAACACCTCCTTCGATCACAGCCTTGAAGTTGACACACCGTTGAGTGAAAACTCTCGACCTCGGTAGAAAGGTTAGCCAAAAGATGTACAATCTGTAGTCAAATAAAAAATGGTAGAAAGTTGAACAATCAATTTGGTCTGAAACTGCTACGAAAGTAGCAACAATCAGTGTTTGTTTCTGCGGACAAAGAATTATCCACATTCATCTACCTGTGAAAGGACTCCCGAAAGTTCTTCTTTTCGACAGCCATTTCCAACAAGGAGACACTTTCTGACGTTCATCTCGTGCTTCGCCCAGCAGCGGCACTGGCAAAAGCCGACACTGCGGGGAAAATCCGACCGCCAGCCGTTGAGCGCTCTCACTCTAAAAGTTTTGGTCAGTGGTAGGATTTGCCCCGGTGATTCGCGAGACAGAAGGAGGTGGAGGAAGTGCAATGAAAAGAGAGATGGGGACGAAGATAAAGAACAGGATGAAGGGAAAGAAAACAACGGGGAGGCAGGCGAAATTGTCTCCCACTAACCTCTTCCCGGCATTGTGGAAATACACGCCCCGAGTTACACGCCTGGGGATCGTGGAATACTGCGGGGGCTTGGTGCGAATGGAACTATACAACGTGTGCATACTGTTCGTTGGAGGGCGTGCTGGGAGCGATGGGCTAGGAGTCGGGGAATACAACGGCCGTGCCAAGCGGGAGCGAGCGCGCAAGGGCAGTCGCGGAGGGGCTAAATGAGAGGCGTGAGGGCTGCGCGGACCAGAGGGTGATGAAGCGTATATTCCTGGAGCATTGGACCAGTATCGCCGTACGAGGGCATCACAGCACCACCGACATCAATTTCACCCAAAATTACCTCGCATTTGGTTCCATTGTCGTGGGATTTAGGCCCATTGGATACTCGCATTCGGGGGAAAATAGCAATGAGACCCAATATATATTGATAATAGATACATACAGCAGTTGTACAGATATCTAACGATCGCCACCCGATCCAGAATCTTTCCTCGGCCGCGACAACTTACGGTCCAAATACCCGAAGCAACAAAACAAAAAATGACTGAACGGTTCGGGCAAGTGTGACGGCACAAACCAGTCAGTAGTGCATGAGTTGTGTTGTTAACACATACCTAGATGTAACATGTACACACAGCCGTGCCTTCGCGCGCCTCCGATCCTCAGCAACACTGGCCGGTGTCCTATATAAGATCATGGGGACTTAGATAGACCGGAAGGACGAAGACATACATGAACATCTGCCCTGTGCTAACCCTACGAGGACCCATATCATTTATCTGGGGTAAAGGAGCAGATAAGACGTACAGGAACTTGTAGTCCGTAGAAGGCTCGCTCTGGCTCGCTGCCATCGTGTGTCGGATCTGATATGCGCGCGAGATTCCTATCACCACTGAGAGGGAGCGTGCTACGGTTGAGCTCAGAGTAGGCCACTGAGCAATTACCTGGCTGGTAAGAAAGATGAGTGGAAGCGGGCCCAACGTACCTCACTCATCATTGTGCTGCATCATCGTCGTCCTTTAGCCTCGCTCAAATGTACCCCATTGACTTGACTTCCGGAACGGGGGATGAGTGGATGGCCGTAGCCTGGCTAGGGGAGCTAGTGTTGCCGCGGCTCGGCTCGGCTCGGCCAGGCCAAGCTGAAAATTAGCCAGCCGAGCCGAGCCAGTGAAAAAAGTTAAAAGGATGCAGAATGCCTTCAAAAGTATCTGAGTATCAACAATTTTACATTTTGGTGAAGTATTGCGGCCGTGGCTGGGCGAGCCGTCAAGCAGCTTTGGCTTAGAGCCGGCTGAGCCACAGCTCAACCCAATTTGAATGAGGCCTGCATTTCAAGTCCTCAGCTGATCTATAAAGTGTTTTTATGAACTGAAATGGGTCATTTCTGCTCCTCCCAATTCAAGACGTTTGGCCAGAAATGAGCTTAAACAGCTCATCGGATCAATCACCCAAAATTGGAACAAAACCAAACATTGTGCATTTCGTATTCATTTCATCCACCTGTACTTGCGGATGGCCTAGGGTATGTGAATGACACCTAGAGAACATAGATACATTCATACCAACTGCACTCTTCAAAATTAAGGCTAAAGCCGCGGCTGAGCCATAGCCAGCCGGAGCCAGCCAAGGTTTGATGGCTTGCGAGCCGTGGGAGCTGGCCTAGGTCCGGAGCCGAGCCGAGCCAGCCGAAGCCGAGCCGTGGCAACACTAAGGGGAGCTAGATGAGACAGTACAGAGTCTGTGTTTCCTTTAACTGTCACGCAGGCCTCGAAAGTGCCGAAAATCTGCGAAAAAGGCGAAAGATTGGTCAGAATTTCGAAATTTTCGGTCATGTCACGCGAAAATTTGGCCGCTCTCGAATTATCGAGCTGGTCGAACCATGAATTGAACGTAATGATACGGTACGTGGCGGGTAGCTCGTAGGCTACTATGGGGGGGGGGGGGGGGGGGGGGTCACCTTGGGCTCTAAACCCCGGCTGTAAACACCCTACCCGACCGCTCACCCCGCCAGTCTCGCCTTGACCCACCGCCGACGAGCAAAGGTCAGCGTGGGAAAAAAAGAGATGGTGGTGGTAGCGGATCAAGAAGCCCCCCTCGCTGATTCAGTGTTCATCCCGGCTATACTAATTTAGTAATGCGGAAACAATTCGGTGAGTTGCATGCGAATCACGACTGCGTCTGACTTGAATTTAACCTGTTTTGGATTCAAGAGTCTTCATCTCAAGCAATCCCATCGTCTGAAAGCACAGCTCCTTCGCGCATTCGCATGCGAAGAAGCGTGGGGGGTATGATGAGAAGTTCTAAAGCGACCGGAGCATCATGTGATTATGGGCGTGACGCACCTTATTCTCTCCAACGGCTCCAACTCGGTGCAACGGATGGTCAGTCGGCTACTGATCCCTCCTCATTTGCACGGACAATCGTCGGCACCAGCTCAATCTACTGCACTCCCTCAGCAGGCCGTGGATAATTCTCGCACATTGGCGCTCGTCCTGCTCGTGGTCAGAATATAAGACAGCGTCGAACTGCGACTCATGTCTCCACGTAATCCCAGCTCACAAGCTCTTCACTGGCAGCCACAATGATCAGTCTCGGTTTCGTCCCCCTAGCGTTGGTGGCGACGGCCCTGGCACAGACCTGCGCTCTTCCGTCGAGCTACCAGTGGAACTCGACCGCCGCCCTGGCAACCCCCAAATCGGGCTGGGTCTCTCTCAAAGACTTCACCCACGTCCCCTTCAACGGCCAGCATCTCGTGTATGGGACGACTCACGATGCGGGATCAACCTGGGGCTCGATGGGCTTCGGCACCTTTACTGACTGGAGCGGGATGGCGTCTGCGTCCCAGACCGGCATGACTTCGAGCACAGTCGCGCCGACGCTCTTCTTCTTTGCGCCGAAGAACATCTGGATCCTCGCCCACCAATGGGGCCCGACCTCGTTCTCCTACCGGACATCGTCCAACCCTACCAACCCGAACGGATGGTCGGGTGCTAACACGATGTCCACAGCGTCCATCTCGAGCGGCACCGGTGCCATCGACCAGACCGTCATCGGCGACAGCACGAACATGTACTTGTTCTTCGCGGGCGACAACGGTAACATCTACCGCCAGAGCATGCCCATTGGCAACTTCCCCGGTAGCTTCGGCTCCGCGTTCACGACAGTCCTGAGCGGCGCCACGAACGACTTGTTCGAAGCGGTTCAGGTGTACCGGATCCAGGGCCAGACCAAGTGGCTCATGATCGTCGAGTCGATCGGCGCCAACGGGCGCTACTTCCGCTCGTACACCGCCACCAGTCTGTCTGGCTCCTGGACAGCCGACAAGACCAGCGAGAGCGCCCCGTTCGCCGGCAAAGCCAACAGCGGTGCCACGTGGACCAACGACATCAGCCACGGCGACCTCATCCGTGTCACAAACGACCAGACGATGACCATCGACCCGTGCCACCTGCAGCTCCTCTACCAGGGACGCGCGACCAACTCTGGCGGCGACTACGGCCTGCTGCCCTACCGCCCCGGTCTCCTCACGCTGACGAACCCTGGCGCGGCATCAGGCGGCGGCACCAGCTCCGGCGGCGGCACCAGCTCGGGCGGCGGTACCTCGAGCGGATGCAGCACCGCCAAGTTCGGTCAGGTAAGTTTGCAAACGTGGGCCTCGCTCCTTGAGAGATGCTGATTCGCGTCCTAGTGCGGCGGGCAAGGGTTCACGGGATGCACAGTCTGCGAGTCGGGCAGCACCTGCATGTTCTCCAACGACTGTAGGCTTCCGCGCCATGGCTGACGCGCCGCCTCCTGACTGACCTCCGTGTTTCACAGTTTACTCGCAGTGCGTGTGAGCTGCAGTGATCGGGTTTTGGGAAATGGATGGGGGTAGTCCATACAGAAAAGACATTATGCATTCGACGACTGCCGTCGTGCGCCTGTACTCTTGCGTCAAAAAAAGAATTGTACTTTGTCCCTGTCAGTCCTAAATGCTGATCAAGAACCTTGAATGGGCTTGAGCTATGCAGTATCTGTAACGTACGAGCGATGAGGCTTGAAATGAAAGGGCTTATGGTTAGGCCCAGCGTGCGGCGCTGCGGTGAAAACGACGCGGGGGAGAGGAAGGGAAAGAACGGGAAAAAAAAAAAGAGGAAAAAGAACTCCCACCGCGTGAATATTCACATGGCCGGATCGGCGTCGGCGTATGAGGGAAAGGGGAGGCGGTCAGTTCTGAAAAGAAATTGTTGAGCATAAAAACAGCGCGCAGAGATGGGGGGGAAGACGACAAAAAAGGTGAATACTGCTTCCTGGACTTTCTCTCCAGTGCGGCCAGTATGTAATGGCTGCGAGGCAAATATCTGAAGCGATACCATAACGCCGGCGTCACTGAATGCGCAAGAAATGAAGTTGAGTGGAAACTTACCTCTGGGCGTCAGCAGCGTGGATGATGGGCGTGAGCTGCAAGCCGAGGGAAGCTGGGGAAATGCGGACGCTGGCGAGGCAATGCCGACATCGATATCGCCTGCGAATGTCGCGAGGTTTTGACGCGGCGGTCGAACGAGGATGTCTTGAGGAGGTCAGAGGTAGTTGCGCGCGGACGCCAGTTGCCTGGAAGAGGTAAAGAAGAGCCAAGCCAATCAGTGTCGATATCAGAACATTGAGAGGATCAGAAAAGAGGATGTGGAGTTCAAAAAAAAAAAAAAGTCGCGTAGCATGCGGAAAAGGAAACGGGCCACAAGGAGGATGTACATGGAACAAAGCGGAAAATAAAGCTGTAAGGCCGACAAGCGGCAGAGCCCGGTAACGATTGAACCGACATATCAGACCAAAGCTTATCTTCGCAGCTGAAGAGAAGGAAATACTTACACACTTCATATTACTCACGAGGATCTCTACTCTGTGGACTGCGCCGAGTACCGAGGAATTAAGCACATAAGCACAACAAGCAGAATTGCTCTGCAAAAGACTTACTCTCACCATAATCCACAGAGGATTCACTTCGAACCCTGATGCTACAATATCTTCAATGGAAGAAATCCATTTTGAATACACTTATACATCCGGGAACGTGAGTCAAGCAAGAAACATGGCTTGCAATTATCATGTTTCATCGTGCAGGAGGCAAAGCCCATCCGAACTGTATTGAAGGTCAACATCATGGTTGCGAAGTGGCCCTGCAGGTCACCAATTCCATTGGCGCACCTTTTAATCATTGATTTTTCAACCTTTGTCTCTCCACCTTCACTCCGACATGTAACCGCACTCGGTTGATATCCGGACTTGTACTTAGCCTGTATCTCTTCCTGTGGACCACTAGTCCACCTCGTCTCAGACAGGCAAGCGGCGAGGATGTGCAGATCGGAGGATTTGCAGGTCGCGGTGCTTGGAAGGAGACAAAGTCAGGAAAATCCCAGCCACCTCCGCACCAGTCAAGACGAGAGAGACATGAATAGTATTCTGAATGTCCACTTGCACTCAAAGACCGCTTTCTACCGAAACCAGAATTATGCCTCTACGAGTTCGGACATCTCACCGGGAAAATTCAAATGTGGGGTCGTGGGACTCTCGGAACTCCTGACCATACCTCATAGAATGCGCAAGTTCTCTAGCCGTGATTGAACTGCACAAATCATTTATGGAGATATTGCTATGTACCACCGAACCTGACACAGTTGCGACGGTGATCCTTAGCACAATCGTCCTGGTTGCAAAGTATACACGTAGTATCCTTGAAATCTTATGCTCTGTACCATTACAGCAGGTTTAATTCATTGGATATGGGGTGTAATGTTGGCGAGAGGACTAATTGATTCTGTCTGGTGGCATGGATCCACAGCAGGGCAGGGATGAATTTCATGATATTTGCAGACTCATCCGAGGTAGTGGAGGCCCCGAGAGGAATGTATAACTCAGCTTATTTTGTGCACTGGGATAATCCCTGACACCAGCCTTTATTATTTGGATTGCACGGTGTAATACCTACCTACCTACGGACCTTATTCTGAGGGAATAACAATTGGATGCTGCTGCCCAAGATGTCCGAGAGAGCACATGCCTGAAGAGAATCAAAGGAGGCTACGGGAAGAATGCAGACCCATCTAACACAAGTAAATTAAGTAGGACCACTGTCCTGTAAGGTTGGTGCACCAGCCTCATTCAATCAAACAGATGGCTGCTCTGAAAAGAGGTGTCCCATATCAGACCAGCTAGTTTTCCGGGCAGTTCCTGGAGTGTGACAAATGCGGGACTACTAGTGCTATGTGTGCACACCTTGTCAAAGGCACTAAACTTGAATTTTCGAGATGGCACTGAGGTTAAGGCTGGGTTGAGGAGAGCGACACAATCGGACGATAGTCTAAGCATAATTATGAATGCAATCATCGGCCTACCTGCCGAACTCATCGAGCCGAGCATTTTTGGTAGGGAGAGATCAACAGATCACTGCTGACGCAAAAACCGCTGATGAAAATGTGATGCACGGCCAAAATCGAAAAATCATGCTCCCTAAGACCCAGTAACTTACATTACCGGGAATGAGGAAACGCGAACGCACCTGCAACGCCGTGCATTCCAGTCATATAAATATCGGACAAATGAGACCTGTTCGCGCGGAAAGCGTCGCGAAGTTGAGGACGAGTTCGGGGCTGTTCCGGTAAGATGCGGATGGCAAGGATCTGGAACAGAGGGACAGGACAGATGAGCAAGAAAGAACACGAAAAAAGAACATTCAAACGTAAATGCCATACAAGGTGGCCATCTCGGGCATGTAGCGGGTGTGAAAGGAAAGACGAGGACACATGAAAGAAAGGAGGGGAAAAATATTGAAAAGAAAACGCACCTCAAATTCCTGTCGACCCCCGGAAACCCAGCTACACCCTATCCCAAAGAACTACGTTGGCAGTGCGAGCTGGTCTCGAGACAACCATGGCGATAGATCTAGTTGAGGAGACCAGCTGTCAGCTCAATTGAATGAGAATAAGAAGGGAGGAGAAGACCTACGCGGATGCTGAAGAGACGAAGATTGGAGAGGCAGATGGTGGTGGTGAGAAAACAGAGACGACGTGGCATTTTGATCGCTGCGGCGCTGATGGACAGAGGCGTCGAGTAGCCGCGCTGGAGGGCGGGAAGGCGGCAGCGCGACCAGTATGCAGCGGGGTGGAGGGAGTAGCAGTTGGGTGTCGGAGGTGGGGTGGACGGCGTGAGGTGGGTTCAGAGACCGTCGGTTACGAAGGGTAGGTAGCTCTGGTTGAAGGAGGGCGGGGCGGTGACTTGAGGTTGCGCGCGGCGCATGAGGGATACAACTTGAGAGTAGGGCATGCAACCATCCCGTATTTTTACGGAAATACGGCCCGTAACAACGGTTACGTCCCCGTACCATCGACGAGATTGGCTCGAAATCGAACGGTACGGGATAGGCCGTATACGGGTCCCCCGTAAGCGGCCGTTTACGCGTAATTTACGGGTATGCAATTGTACATGCAATCAGCAGTGAAATCACTGACCGGCCGACAATGCCGGGACAGGCAGACTGGTAACGAGTCTACAAGCCAATACCGAGCCTGATCATGGAAGACGCAACTCTTCCCTGCGGCGCGCGTCGTCTATGGTACGCCGCGTGTGTGGACCTGTGGATGTATGTTAGTTGTGATTCCGCATAAGGCTCAAACCGTTTCGTTTTCGTTTGTGGCTGAGCCTAAATTAAACGGAAACGGAAGGAAAACATTTAAAAACTGTTGATCAGCGTGGGATTGGCATTGCAGCGAACACCCAATGTGGCTAAGTGATCAACCTGAACTCTGTAACGCTGGCAACTAGACAAAACTGATGCAGGCGGAACAGATTAAGGCTCCAACCATTTCCGTTTATAAATGGTTTCAAACGGTAAAAACCGTTTTTATTTTCGTTTAGTTTATTGGTCCTGAAAAATGGTAAACAACCCGTTTATAAATGGTTTAAATGGCTGTAACGGGTCTCCGACCTGCTGTAGGTCAAATGGTGGGCTCACATGGCCCTAAAAGTCCCTCATTAGATGCAACCAATACCAAAATAATAGGATACAAATTGTCAGATGTCCGATTGGCAGGATCGAGGCGCATGCTTCCCAATTTAGTAATTATCCATGTGAGTGATGGTGCACGGTGATATCCGCCACATCACGCGCCTTGTGTCCCGACGGCCCCGCCTTGATCCCGCTTCGTCGTGCCACCTCAGTCTTGCTCTTGTTGGCACTGGCAATGTGCAGTTTTAGTGACAGAGGCTGGGGTCCAATGGGGACCATGATTCATGGTTTGACAACCCTAATATACTCATCCCAGATTGCCCTGCCAAAATACCATTTACAAACTGTTTTAAACGGTTTAAAACTGTTTTCAAACCATTTCCATTTAGTTTACCGGTTTCTGCAAACGAAAACTAAATGGTTGGAGCCTTAGAACAGATCCTTTGATGCAAAAGTACCATAGAAATGACCCGGGTCTCATTTAAATGCGCAAGTTCAATGTACGATTCCCTCGGTCTCCTTCGTTCGCCCCCTCTACCTTACATGATCAGTGATCGTATTCCCTTCATATTCTTTCCCACAGCTTTGACCTGATGTCTATCATTCACACTGCAAAAGGCAATTTTAAATGTGGATGAATATGATAAGGAAACTTGAGATTTAAATGTTAGAAAAGTTGACCTGAAATGGGAGCTGAAACCATTAGTTTAAGTTGCGCTGATATTGGTGCTGGAATCAGTGATTTTTTAATCGTTTTCTTGACAGCTGAAATATTTAGATTCAATGCAGGTCTAAAACTGTCAATGAAACAATGGGTTTCAATCATAGTTTAGGACGAATTTAATCCATAGATTTCAATTGTCTTGAAACTGGAATTTAAAATAAAGGATTCACCTGCCATTTTTGCGTCACAGAAACAATAAGTTTCGGCATCAGTTTTGGCCAATCTGAAATCAGACCTTAAACAATCAATTTCAGTAGCATTGAAATCTCCAGGGGGTGGGATTTCAGTGGTACCGAAACTAATTGTTTAAGGTCCTATTTCGGATCAGCCGAAATTGATGCCAAAACTTATTGTTTCTTCGACATTGAAATAAAAGACAAATTCTTTAGTTTAAATTCTAGTTTAAAGACAATTGAAGTCTATAGTATAAACTAGTCCTAAACTACAATTAAAACCCATTGTTTCATTGACAGTTTCAATGATCCTGAGATACGAATTTACACTGGTTGAGCATTTCAATTTTTTCACCTTCTTTTGCAGTGAAAAATGTTGTTTATTTTTCAGACATTTTTCACTGAAAAAGAAGGTGAAAATTTTAAAACATTTTCAGCACTTTCTTGATTCAAGGTGAAAATTTCGAAATAAAACAAGAAAGTGATGAAAATGTTTTGAAATTTTCACCTGCTTTTTCAGTGAAAAATGTCTGAAAAATAAACGACATTTTTCACTGAAAAAGAAGGTGAAAAAATTGAAATGTTCAACCAGTGTTAATCTAAATATTTCAGCTGCCAAGAAAACAATAAAAAAATTAATTATTCCAGCACCAATCTCAGCGCAACTTAAACTAATGATTTCAGCTCCTGTTTCAGGCCAATTTTTTCTGACATCTAAATGTCAAGTTTCCTTATCATATTCATCCACATCTAAAAGTTGCCTTTTGTGGTGTGATTGGACCCCCTTGTCACACCCTCACCAACGATTGCCGTGAGTGATGCCATCACTTCGGCTCTCCTGCCTCTTTGGCAAAGCAGACAATCTTAGAGTCATGAGAGTTTACAGGAATTGAGGTGCTTCAGATGAGGTGTGGTCGTTCAATGGTTGACACCTCGTCGTTCTTGACGCATGGGTTCACATTCAGGTCCAAAATCCATTGAAAAGGCTCCATTCAAGGTTATAAATTCAACAGTGTCTGCTACATCCCTTAAACCAAGAATTTTTACTTCAGAAGGAACAGGACAGTTTAAATTAAACATGTAACTACTTCTGACCATAGGCAATAATCCTCTGCCCCATGGGCTTAGAAAGAATGTGAGGCTTTTGTTTAAGGATTTCGGCAAGACACTATCATCAATGTTGCCCACAATGCTATCATTATCGACAAAATTCACCCCAACCAAAGTCCAGGGAAAATATCGCTGTCCATGCAATCACTAGCAAGTTGTCTTCGGAAATCCACCTGCAAACCCAGGTGACCGATGCCTGCATCCATGGAGTTGTCGACAGTTTGGCGGTTCAGCACCAAGTTGTAGGCCAATTCCCAGTTTACAGTTGAAAGTCGTCATCCTATAACCCCTGCACAGTAGATGTGGCGTTGACAACTCTGGCCGTAGATATCCCTGATATTCAGATGGAGCAGGTAAGGTTGCATTTGAGATGTGGTGGGAACGAAATGGGCCGGGCCTTGTTCTGGGCTCATTATTTTTTGGTCAACACTGGAGGTTGGAGTAGCATGCCCACAGCTTCATTTCTGTCTCCTGACATTTTCATTTTTATGCCTGGTGGTTCCTGCATCTAAGTCGACCATTAATTGAGAAAGCTAACTCCCAGACTGAGATGGCGGAGAATGACTCATGGGCACATTTGGCACCACTCAAACAATTCAAACTTGCCTGAGTGGGATTATTCTCAATGGTCTGAGTGGGAAGCCTTAGGATTATGCAATGCCCACTAACTTTAGTTAGTGGGTCCTCATGAGCCCTAATGTTGCAGAGCACCCGCCAAATTAGCATTTTGAGGTCATCGGTTCGATTCTCGCAGGTGCCAGTTCTTTTTCATTTGCTTCTTTTGATGTTATATTTGTCTACACGACTCATTTGGTAACGGTCCTCTTCTTAAATATTTGGGGGATGTGCATCCGTCGGTATTCAATTCTGGACCTTCATCTCTGCGGGTTTTTCCTGCTACATTGTGCACAATAAATAAGTCGATGATTGTTTTGCTAACTCAAAGCAGGCTTCTCTGATGAATTCAAATCCTGTTGCACAAGGAAAAGGATACTCTGTCCGTTTTAACTCTGGGAACTTCTCAGACCTTTCGAATTCAGTGTTTAAATCATTGCTGAACCTTTAGGTTTGGCTACCCTAGAGAACTTGGGTTTCGGCCAGTTTTGCTACATGTACAAACAAGATTTAGTCATCCAACATTGGTCACAGCAGTAAAAAAATTAGAAAGGACGTGGTGAGACACAAAAGTACATTTAAAAAAATGTGAATATGTTTGTTCACCCCTCTTACTGCTTTCAAGCCTGTGTTGCAACCCATTTCATTCACAGAAGGCGAACAAATCCTCTCAGTTCAATTTTGGTCAGTAGTCATTTCTGCTTTGTGACTAGGCTGGATCCGAGGAGTAAGTCGTTTTTGCTTAGTCTCCGGCCTGGTGAGCTGTGGAGGTTGAAGATCTTGACAACTCACTCGGTTTGAAGGCGTCATGACCACCCAGTCGATTCCTGTGCACGGGAGTTGGTCATTTCAATATTCAGTTCCTGAGATCTTTTACACTAGCCACTCCAATCAATATTGAGGCAAACTAAAATGAGCTTCCACGGATAAATAGGCTGTTTGGGTTCCTGCATACTGTGACCCCCAGAATCTGTTTCCTGCTGCTCCCAATTCCCTATCCTGGCCCACCATTTCTCAACCTAGTTTCGGTATTGAAAAGAATACCAGCCATGAAGCACAGAGCATCTAAAAATATTGGAAGGTTGATCCCTTCCGTCTTCATAGCAGCGAGGACATTTAGGACCTTTTTCCATAAATCCCTAGACGCAATTTTGTCCCGTAAGTACCGCGAGTTTGACCGATGAATGGGCTCCTGCAGATCTGCATCGTCATCCGGGATCAGGGGGCTGTCCTCCTCGTTGCCGAGATGATTCTGAGAGTCATCTGGCTCGATATGGGGCTCGTCAACAAAGAGGAATTCAAAGTCTTCATCCATCAATAAGGTACGTGCTTGGAACGCGCTCACAATTAGGCTTGTTACAAAGTGTTACGACGTGTTATGATATGTTACATTGTGACTGATCTGAGCAATCCCATGTGCCACGGGTAAACTGCACCAGATCTTTACGGGTGATGGCTGCTTGGATTTCTTGATTGATGTGCCCCAAATTTCAGAGTCCGCCGAACCCCGTAAAGATCTGGAGCCAAGATTACATATCCTGGGCCCCAAAAAAGATCCGGGCTGCTCCCATGCTTCTGCAGAGGCCAGGGCAGAGGCCCGAAGGCAGCGTGATGAGGGTAAAGGGGCCAAGGCAGCAGGGCCGTCAACTAAACATGCCAGATCTGCATCCGCGGTCGAGTCAAAGGACGTGACAGCACCTAAAAAGTTTAAGCAGGCAATGCTGCAGACTTATACAGGTCATGCTATGCCTTTCAGCGCTTCGGAGGCCGACGCGATTCAAGGACAGGCGCTGCGTGCTGTCATTTCCACTAATTCCACTTTCGGGCTATTCGAAGATCCCGAAATGCTGACGCTTTTTGGGATGATGCGCAGTCTTGCCCCCGATATCATTCCTTGGGGAAAGGTGGTTGGTGGTCGGTTACTAAACGAGGCAGCCACCACTGTCGACAAGAAATTGTCAAAAGTTCTAGCGGGCCAAGAGCTTGGTTTACTGTGTGTGACCCACTACCGGGCCACAAGTAGTACTGGGCCAAGTTGTCATTAGCACACTTCTCGCCCCTTTTTTGCCACATCTGAGCCGTACAAAATAAACAGGTATGCATTATACACGATATGATAGAACGCTGGAATGCCCAGAAGAACTCTGACCGCGCAGCACGCATCATAAGATGGAGTATCAGAGGAAATTGCCATTTTGGGATGCATGGCGGAAGTCTTTTTGCTTGAGCTCGCCAGCATCGCACTCGGTCACTATAAGGCTTTTTCAGGAGACCACAGACGGTATCCCCTCTTTACTTAGTGAGTCCCCTTATTATTTGAGAGCC
Source organism: Mycena sp. CBHHK59/15 (assembly GCA_029204085.1). NCBI lineage: Eukaryota > Fungi > Basidiomycota > Agaricomycetes > Agaricales > Mycenaceae > Mycena > Mycena sp. CBHHK59/15. Next base: position 134,288 of record JARGXW010000203.1, read on the forward strand.
TATAAAATTAATTCTATGCAGGTAAGCAATTGGAATAGCCGAGTGCCACCATCTTTTGTCCTCGCTGTATATCTTGGCCAATTTCGCGTATATGGATAAATCCTCTTGTTAGGGCTGTTTGTGCACTTCTCTCATGGGAACGTGTATAAATATATATTTTTAGCACGCCGTAAAAAGGCCTCAAGAACACGATTTTTTCGAGGTCACATTAACTGGCTTTTCACAGACCACCCCCCACTGCTGCTCTGTCCCTCCTTCCGAATGTCGGTTTCAGGTACGAGCACCCTCTGGTACATCCATAGGGACAGCGAGTCAGACACTGCGGCCGCCAAACTAATAACAGAAGTGCTCGGGTCCGATTTTGGCAGCATGCCGGCCCTCACTGACGCCTCCCACACCATGGATGAAGACGCGACGGAGGCCCGCTTTTGGACAGCGGAGGAGATTGAAGGAAAGGCTTCAGAGATAAAAGAGTGGGCTGAGCTTGTTTGCCATGCCGAGGGGGTTATGGCTGTTCAGCTGGCCATGTGCGAGGAGGTGGGGCTCCTGATCCCTCCTCATTGCACTCACACCTTTTATGGTCTTCGTTCCCCGGAACGACACACCCTATTCCCTAGTTTACTGTCTTGACAAGCCTCTCCCAAGATCCTGGAGTAAACGAGCCAGAATTGAGGTCGAAAAAGTGTCCAGAAGGCCGGACAGTCCATTGACACGTCGAGTCACACGTGATGTCACGCGTCAAATTTTGCGCACCTTGCTCGATTTCGGGCTCTATTGGTGCTCGATTGTATCTGTGAGACCCTGGATCTCAACAATAGCATAGGAGCATCTATGCAACACGTCATTTCTCCTTCTGTCTCCCTCCATGGCGCGCCGCAACAAGAAAGTCAACAAAAAAGCCCCCCCCAGCCAAGACTCCCGCTGAGGCTGCCGCGGATGAGCTGTGGATGAAGCAGGCTCTCGTTGCAGTTCTAGACTCTGGCCTGACCTCATCCGGTCATCCCTGCTTCTCTCTTCGTGCAGCCTCCAAGCAATATGATGTTGCAAGGACAACACTTCAAGGACGCTACAACGGCCGCTTGACACGCGCCGAAAGCCATGCTGGGCAGCAGAAGTTGAGTCCCCCTCAAGAATTGGTTCTCAAAGAGTGGATAAAGGTCATGGGGCAACGCGGCGTACCTTTGACGATGACAGCAGTTGCTGAATATGCATCTTCCATTGTGGGGGAAGAGGTGCCGGTGTCGTGGGCCAGAGCATTTCGTGCCCAACACCCTGACCTCAAAGCACGTTGGACTACAGGCTTGGAGAGCTGCCGAGCACGCTGCCTTCATCGAGCGCTTGTATCAGAATATTTTGATATGCTCGAGGCGCTGCAGCTCCAGTATAACTTCCCCCGAGAGTCTATAACATGGATGAGAAGGGGATTCAAATGGGTGTTGGGACCCGAAACATGGTCCTCGTGGACCGAGACCAGCACACTGTATACCATGTCGAGGATGGGAACCGCGAGCTTGTGACCGTCATCGAGACTACTTGTGCCGATGGTACTGCTCTTCGGCCTTCAGTGATCTACAAGGGGAAGACTCGTGACCTGGAATGGGGTAGAAATAATCCATGTAAAGCAAGGTATGTGCCAGCTTACTGCGGGGCTGCAGACAATTAAACAAGCCTGTGTTTTAGCATCTCTTTCTCGCCGAAGGGGTGGACAGACAACGAACTGGGGACCATCTGGCTTCAGCGGGATTTTGAGCCAGAAACAGCTGCCTGCAATATCACAGATGGATGGTGCCTCCTGATCCTTGATGGCCACAACTCGCATTGTACCTATGCTTTTTGCGAGTTTGCGTCGCACCACAGAATCATAATCTTGTGTCTTGTTGCCCATACTACCCACAGGTGTCAGCCAAACGACGTTGGCATCTTCGGTCCTCTTGCAGCATCCTGGAAGGCGCAGGTCATGCAGATGTCACGTAACTTCACTCGCATCACAAAGTACAATCTTCTGCAATACTACCACACCGCTCGCAACAAAGCTTTCACCGTCTCTACTATCCAGGCCGCCTTCCGCAAGACCGGGATCTTCCCCTTCAACCGCGATGTCATCGAGGATGAGGCATTTGAGCCCGCAAAGAATATGACCACCCAAAGCGCGCAGCCTGTCGGAGCCCATCTTCCTGCACTCCTAGAAGCAATACCTGTCATCGCAGCGGCAGAAACGAGCACAGAGGACATACCCGAAAGGCCCAATACACCTTCTCCGACAGGTGACGTACCCACAAGGCCCAGTACACCCTCTCCACCCTCCTCACCGACCCCGGGTTCCTACACCCTCGTCGACTTCCCTCCACCTCTCCCACCGAATGCATCTCAAGAGGCATTGCGCAAACACAATGAGGCTCTCGTCGAATATGCGCAGCGCTGCAGGGGCCAGATGGCAGCCGATTACACGTCGAAGCAGCTGATGGATGCAGAAAACGGGTGTCTGCATGCAGAGCTCTTTGCAAAAAAGAACAGACCTGCAAAACAGCGCATTGGTGGAGCAGGTGCTCGCCATATGACAGCCGAGGACACGTTGGTGGAACTGGCCTTGATTGACTGGAAGTCGCACATTGCTACAGTGCATATGGAGTTTAACGCTAACGAGAGGGTGAAAGCAGCTAAGGCGACGTACGGGGGTGCTTGGAAGGACATGATTGACCGTTGGAAGCAGCTGGAAAAGGATATCAGTGACGCGGAGAAAGCGGCTGACAGAGAAGCAAAGCGGGCAGAGCAGGAGGCGGAGAAAGCGAAGAAGAAGGCAGAGGCGGATGCGGAGAAGGCGAGGAAAGCAGCGGAAAAGGCCGCGAAGGATGCAGAGAAGGCCGCAGAGAAGGCCGCAGAGAAAGTACGGAAGGAGATGGAAAGGGTGGAAAAGCGCAAAGCCACGGAGGTGGAGAAGGCGAGAAAGGGGAGGCTCCAGGAGGATAAGCGGCTGGCCAACGAACAGAAGAAGCTCGATGCTGCGCAAACAAAGGCAGCAAGGCCAAAGAAAAGAAAACAGGCGCAGGAGGAGGAACTCACAGATGAGGAGAATGCACCCACTCCTGGCCCATACACTGCCGACACACCTCCGGCACTCAAGCGGCCTCGTCCTCAGCCGGTCCCAGCATATCGTGGCGCGCTTGTAATGAGCCCGCTTGTGCTTGAGGGTGCGGACCAAGACTTGGCTGCCGCCAGCCGGAGATTTGGTGGTGATGTCACAAACTACACCCCGGTAATTGACCCTGCTCTGTTGTAGCAAGGGAACAAAGTTCCAAAGTGGTCCTGGGTCCGAAGAATGGTGGTAGGAAGTCACAGGGGGCGCATAGATGTCGAAAGGAGCGAGAGTGGAGGAAGGTCGGCAATTGCCGCAATATGGCCCAGATCTGTCATTTTCATCAAGAAGCGTCAAGTGGGCGGAAAATAATCCATGTAGCCCTTGCTAGTAGATCTAAATATCCAAGCTGCCCATGAGTCATTAAAAAGACATTTATCCTGACAACTGCCTTCTCAGATTATACATATGTAGTGTAGGTACGGAGATATTCATCGATACATCAATAATGGCCTGCTAGTGGGTCACATACAGTATCGTGAGTGTATCATACCAAATTCCCATGCATCATTTAACCAATTTTAGCACGGACGGGTGGAAATCTCTCACCAAGGATGCTGTCAATGGTGTCTGCGCAAACGTCGATTACAAGGTTTGTCCCAGACTATTTTTTTTCGGACGGACTCACACTTCAATTCAGTCCTATACAATCGAATTGTGCGACATCACTTCGATGGACAAAAGTGGTCCCGGGATGTGCCAGCAGTTTATCGAAATCATCGATCGCATCCAGACGAAGTATGGCTGTTTTGTGATTTATTTCATCACGGGCGCAGACGGCGGCAGCCGGAAGGGACGCGTGCTTCTCGGAAAGGAGTGTGCATATTTGATTTTGCCGTCTTGTTGGGCGCACCAGGTATGTTACATTTCAATTCATGAATCGATTGTAACGGTGTCAACAGTTCCAATTGATTCTGGGCGATGACTTCAAGGTGAACAAATTTGCCGCCGACACTGCAGAGCTCGCAACCACCCTGATTGGGTGGATCAACAATCATGGACGGGTGAGAAAGATCTTTGACCGTATCCAAGGCGAGATGAGCTTGGATCACCTCGGCCGTGTCCTTATTTTCACCTATCTTGTTGCCAATCTCACCCGCTGGACGACTCACTGCATCGCCTTCATGAGCCTCTTCCGGTTGCAGGAACCCTTACAGCTTGCAGTGATGTAGAGCCATGGTGCGATTATTGCTGCTCAGGTTGTGGCTGCAAAAGGCGCTGACAAGGCTGTGTTCATGGAGGAGGCAGAGAGGTTCTGCACCCTCATAATGGACACGACCTTCTGGTCCAGTCTCGAGTCCCTCATTGAGGACATCAAGCCGATCTGTTATGGAACCAACATCAACCAGAAAGACTCAACGCGCGCCGATCAGGTGCTGTTGAGTCTGGTGGGTATGTTTCTGCACATGGCTGAGCATCCTGAGCCCGATGTTCACGAGGGAATGATGGCCCGTCTTGAGAAACAGTGGAAAGATTGTGATCAACCGCTTTTCTTACTTGCGTTGATTCTGAATCCATTTGAACAACTCTCTTGCTTCGGTCCCAAGGCAGGTCTCAATCATTTCAACACCCTAGACCTCCTTGTTTCGGTATGTGCTCTTCATATCTGACTGACTGCATCTTATCCATCTAATCCTATAGATGTACCAATGCATGAAATCCCGCCCCGATAACACTGATGCAGTGGCAGAGCATGCAGTAAAGGGGAATGTGCTCTTGGCTGCTTTCTTCAAGTATCTTTCTGGTACCGGAGCATTCGCAGATCGGATAGGGAACGAAGAAATGTTCGAAGAGCGAATGGTGAGCATCCTTACAACATTTTCTCGATGTCTATGAACCCTGCATATTAGGGCAGAGATCGCATTGCCGTTTGGGTTGCCTTGCACACCCCCGGGATTGCTGAGCTTGCAGAAGTCGCAATTCTCATCCCGAAAATTGTCGTGAACCAGGCGGGTTGTGAGAGCGTGTTTTCTGATCTCAAAGTGAAGCAGACGCAGTGGCGTAATCGTCTCAGACTCAAAAAATTGGATAAGATGACAAAGGTACTCAAAATTCAGACGAGTTTCAAGTGTTCTCATGTCTGTATTCGTTTCCAGATTGGCACTGACATCAAGACGGATCAGCAGGAACACGGTCTGCTGAAGATCAGACAGAAGCACAATGTTCACAAGTCCACTGACGCGCTCCTGACAGTCCCCCGGTATCACGACCTATTCCAGGACCAAGATGACGACACAAACGAGCATCTTCCTGCCGTCATTTCAACTGCAGCAGGTTGGAGAACTGTGATGGGCAAGTGGATTGCTGACGCGCGAGCAGCAGAAGCCAGACAGCCGAGGATAGCCCAGATTCTGATGACGGCGATGTTCCACACCCCCCTGCCTGTAAGGGAGTGCCCCAGCTTACAAGTGGAAGAAGCGAACGTTGGCAACACTCTTCGGTGATTCAACCAAAAAACCAGCTGAACACTTCACGCAACAGGAGATTGATGGGAGGCGGAACTTATGGTGGGTTAGCGGAGGCAGAGCGGCAGGCGGAGGAGGATGAACGGCTTGATGATGGTGCGGTAGAGATTTCTGATGACGAGGAGTATGTTGCCTAGCGTGAATCCAACTGTTAATGTTTACTTGCAGCAGAATCAAGCAAAAATAGGCTACCTAACCGTGGGAAAAAATGGCTTAAGGCCTTCAACCGAACCCTTAAGTGAATGCCTTAAGTCTTATTAACCCTTAAGAATTTTCGAGACCTCAATTAATGCCTTAAGGTGAGCACTGCTTGATTAGCTGTCGGTAGCCTCAAGGTCAGGCATTACAAAAGGTGGTTGCCATGGATTGATACAGCTGGCTGCCAGACTACAAGAAGGTGATAGCCAGCTGGGTTGACAGCCTCCCCGGCCAGCTTGCCACCAGGTGGACGACAGGATGGTGACGGCTGACGATAAACATGGCCAAATGATGGTCACACCACCTGGCCGACGGAAATGGCCCAATTGGCAGTGTAGGATACATTTTTCAATTTTTTTGCGCGAAACAGAGGTGAGTTACAGTCAAGTCACACATGTCACAAACTACAGCCTAACAGAAAAACAATCCACACACATCCGTTCAATCGAATTTTATGCAGAAAATGACTGTTATAGGTTTAAATTGCAGATTGCACATCTTAAAAGTCAGAAATCAGTGTCTTGCAGTGGGAGAGACTTTTTAGGTTCAGTTCGAGTTCGAACGCTGAACCGAACCTGAACCTGGCGTTCAGGTTCAGGTTCAGAGAAATTGTTGAACTGAACCGAAGTTCAGGTTCAGCGTTCGGGGAAAAGTCCCCTGAACCTGAACTGAACCGAACTTTCCCATCACTAGGACTTGTCGTGTCCCACGACGTTGTGAATGACATGATAGATCTTGTCATCCTTCGTGCCCTTGGCCACGGTCTTTGGAAGCTATCGTGTGAGCGTGTCGATCTGGTCCACAAGGGCTTCCATGGCGGCAACTGCAAAACACAACCGATGTCAGATCCAGAAGACGCGACAACGACACGATTCAGACGCGTCAAAGAATTGACATACCAGCAGTTTCTCAGTTTTCAGGATCACCACGTACTCTCCGTTGTCGAGAGGTGTTGAGAATCAGATTGAGGTCAGTTGTCGCATGAGATGCATCCTGGAAGTTCAGCACGGGAGTACAGGCCAAGAAACACGTAGTAGACACATAGGAACACGTCGTAGGAATTCACATGGGTAGCTGAATGGCGGCTGAAGCATGAAGCAGTCAGGGCAAAAACCTCTGAAGCAAACAAGGGTGATTGATATGTTTGATCTGCCACCAAGTCGGACCGCTCAAGCCCGGGTTTCAGGGCCCTGGGCCCACTCAAGCCCTGTGTCAGGCCCGGCCCGGCCTGGGCTGAGCAGGGCCCGGCCTGGCGGGTTTGGGGCTTGAAGCTGGGCCCTGAACATCACTAATGACCCCTGTGAGAGGAGGTCCCCTGTTACGAGTACTTATGTTTACATAATACTCGTTCCTTTCATTCCTCCGTGGGGCTAAAAGTCTCCCTATTTTACTTGTCTCCGATTTTTTAAGATAGTCTCCTTAGTGGCTGTGTCTGACTTCTTTAGTGGCTGTCCCTATACTTCGCTCACTTTTTCCTTACCCCTTTAGTGGCTGTGTGGCCTAGGGCTGTGCTGTTTTTATTTACTTCTGTCTCTTTTCCTTGGTGTAACCGAATATGGCAGGCGTGACTCGGCTAAGATCGTCGCGTCCCATGCCTGCCCGTAGGTTTATTCAGAGGGTATGAACATTAATAAGTCTAGTATATAGCTCCTTCCAAGTCCCCAGCAAATTTTTGATATTGCCCTGGACCTGCCGAAGTAAATACACGGCCTGGTCTGCCTGGGCCTCATCGAAATCACATCAATCATTTGGGTCGGTTAAAAATGACGAGTGATGGCGAAAAGAAAATGGGCAGTGCAAATACACTCTATTTCATATTTTTTGAATGCAAGAAGTGGGCTTGATTTAAAAACAACAATATTTTCGGCAATCAATTTACATTGGATTCCAACGGTTTGTCGTTGGATTCCGATGACTTCCGGGTTTGCCGTGTATGTCCAGGTGGATTTGGGATGATGGCGTAATCGGCATGATGGGAAAAAAGATAAGTACGAGATCCTGCCGGGTGCAGCCACGGCCCTCTACCCCCAAGTTTAATGTGGTTGGGCATCTCGGATTGCGCAATAGAATATGGCTTGCGAAGTATTTGCTACACTCACACCTTGAAGGTGGTATCTTGCAGGCACTGTAATCACAAGGTCATCGAGATCTGCCGTGATCCCGTGGTAGTAGTCGTCATTCGCATTCCTGGCCAACTCGATGGCATGCCCAAGATTTCGACGGTTATTACTGTCTGTGGCCGTACAGAAGAAGCTCCGCGATCCTCTTACTCGAAGGGCGGCAATAATGGTTTTCAACAAAGTTTTGTCTTTATCACTAGACCATCCGTTTGATTCCGAAGATGCAACGTCCACAGTTAGTTTTCGCACTAGGTATGTGAACTTGAGACATAAATTTAAAATTGTATCTGAGGCTGAAGATTGAACAACACGCAAAATTGCGGCGATTCTCCTCCACTTCGAGTTGCCAAGGACTTGGGCACTCCTATAGGTTTATTCCTTGGGTCATCTGGTCCAAACCAAACTCCGCCGCCTGCTAGTTGATCATCGAACTCATCTGTTCGAAAGGCGCCGGCAACAAATACCGTTGACTCTGGGACAGCAGCGGTCTGTTCGAACGAGACGAAAAATCGATGGGATTCCCGAATAAAATATGTACATACGAACTACAACCTCCCGAACCTCTCATCCCCGAGCCTTCAGGGCCGCGGCGTGCGACTTCATGAGCTGGTAAACAGGATCTGTGGGGAAGATCATGTACCCATCGTTGGGCGTAGGCCCGTTGGTGAGAGTCGATCCAGCTTGCCTACAACGATATCAGAAGGGCGCGCAAGATATAATGGGCGAGGATATACCAGATCAAGTCCCCAGTCACGCCAGTGCTTATGATGGTCTGATACCAGCTCGCGTATGTTGTGCTCCGGTTCGTGTCGGTGATACCGAATTCCTCTATGATCGCGGGTTTGTTGGCCGAGGCCATGACGGTTGCGTGGTCAGTGATCCACTGGACTCCCCACGCCTCGACGTTAGCATTCTCGCCCCAACTTTCCTAAAATATCGTATTGGAATGTGTAGGATCGCGCATGGTGGGGGGGCGTACGGGGTACATCTAGCAAGAGAGAATGAGTTGGATGTTCGAAGTAGTTTAAAGGATGCTCACGTGGAAGGTGCCAAAGTCGAGCGTGGAGATCTGGATGTTCGCGGCAAAGTCAATGCCCAGGGTCCCTCTGAATGACGTTCACGATGGACAGCGCAGGAGCAAAGAACGATAACAACGTACTGGTAAACGAAATCGAAATTGTGGCTGCCAGGCTCGTTGAAGAAGCCCTCGTCTCCAATGGCGACCAGATGGTTCTTGTCGATCGACTTGATGAATGCCGAAATATTGGATGCCCAGGTCGTGATCGTGGCGGTGTTGCACGTTGGAGAGGCCGCCCTGCGCACCAAAATCAGAGAGTCCTCTCCCGCGACAAAGGGAGGCATTACGTGTTGCTACCACCACACCTCGGCTCGTTTGCTTGAAGGAAGTGAGCTGTGCTGGTCCGAGCAGGTGCGGGGATTTAATTACCGAGTTCCCAAGCCTGGCGCACGGTGTCAAAATCTACGAGATGAGGTGCAAATAGACGGAGCGTACCATGATGGTGGGCTCATTGGCGTAGCGTGTAACGACGGCCTGGACGTAGGTCTTGAACGCAGCCTGGGGGGGGATGTCATTAAGCACAGGTGAGCTGGGATGTATGTGGGAGAGAAAACTGACGATGACAGTGGGGTTCGTGTAGAAGAGGTCGTGGAACTGGCCAGAGCCGAGGATCTGTGCGGTATAGACATCCATTCCCCCGTAGTCAGACCTCCAGGGTCGGTCAGATTGAACAGCAGACAGAAGAAATCAAAGTTAGGTACCAGTTGTTAGTCCTGCAGCCTCATAGTCAGTATCGCGCATGGTCGAGAAAGGTGGACATACAAAGAGACGATCAGGCGGATTCCGTGGGCTTTGGCAGCGGCGATGACATTGTCTGAATAGCGAGATGAGGCCCATGTCGCGGAAGATCAAATGCAAGCGACGCACCAAGCGATCCGAGACCGGTAGCGGCGGTGTTGACGGTCGCCGTGCTCCCCGTCCACAGATGGAAGTATGGAACTCCTCCATTGGTATTCGTGACCTCATTGAATCCCCTGGCATCGTAAACACAATTAAATTCCCGTGCATTTCAGCGACCGGGGATCTCACCAGGTTCTGGAGATTCTACGTCAATGTTGATGGATGGAAGCGACACAGCTGGAGCTTACCGGACGGTCGTCGCGCCGCTGCCGACGATGTCGTTGAATGCCGTGTTGAGGTCGGCGCTGCTGTACCCTGTCGCCGACCCCATGAGCGGGAGCCAATACGCGTTCGACCTGCATATGTGCGTGGATGAGAAGTGAGGAGCGTTGGGTCCGCGGGCCACGTACCCGACAAGCGTGTACGGCGCGCCATTGAGGGTGAATTTCATGCCGGAAGTTTTCACAAAGGCCGTCGATGCGGGGACGGACGCCGTTGAGGTCGCCGAAGTGACGGTACTCGTCGTTGACTTGATGGTGGTTGTCACGGACGTGGTGGTCGTCGGCGGCGCGGGCGTCGTCGTAGCAGTCCCGGGGAGACACTGGGAGTAGAACGGATTTTGGAAGACACACGCAGAACCCGCGGCACAGGCTGCCCAGCGTCAGCGGGGTTCGAGAATATCCTGAGAACGGTACGCACTGACGGGCCCGGCCCAGTTCTCCCCACCGCATTGCCCGAAGATGGGCGACTGCGCGCGCACGGACGCGAGCGACAGCGCCAAAAACAAGAGTGTCGAGCGTATCATGTTATTTCGCACTTGAGGAGGCACCCTCGTCCCAGTCTTTATATCTCTCGCCAGGTATCATAGCCACCCGCCGCCGGATTATCCTCGCTCGACCATCGGGCACGCAAGATGCGGTCATGCTGTCACTGACTGGGATCCTTTGCCCGCAAATAGTAAACGGCAGGAAGCAAGCAGGTCTCATGGATTACGACGTGCGCTGGGAGGCGGAAAATTAAAAGCTCGGTGTATCCTGTGGGTCGAAAGGTTACTGGAGGGTTGGGACCGGACCGGAGTGGGCCAGCGTGACGAGCTCACGAGGCAACGCAGCTCAAATTCGTGCGAAGGCTCGTCTGCATCCCCTAAAGCACAAAGCTAGAGCCAGAAGATTATTTCAGGCAGAGCATCCCTCGAGGGCGACATGAGAGTGGAATGCAAGAGACGGAACGTGGGAATTACCGATTCCCGGATCAATTTCGCTGGTCACTGTTACGTTCTTGCTTCAGGAACGCGCTCTCTACTCCCACTGCGGAGACCACTGGGGTCTCTGGGGCCAGAGATGAGCCAACGGGGCTCGCGGCGGGGAGGGTGTAGCGGAGAAAGACCCAATTAGGGCTGCCCACCGTCCCGTCAACGGGGACGGCCGTCAAATTCCCAGGCCTAGACGGGGACGGCCCGCTACCGTCTCAGCCGTCTTTGGGCTCCGAGCGACCTCGAGACGGGACGGGACGGCAAAAAGACGGCCGTAAACCGTTAAATGCCGGGGACGGCTCTACCTTCGCAAAGAAAGTGTAATCTTGGCGAAATTTGCATTCAAAAATGTCTGGAGGCCCACCAAATGTATCCTAGGCCGTATCGATGGCTTGCTCTTGGTTTTCCTTAACGACGTTCGTGACCTGAGTGAGAGGGCAGGTCACGTCAGCTCGATTTGTCAAGTCAAAGATCCAATGATCTGAACGCGGGATTCCAACCTACCAAGCTGATCCTTTTCTTTTTCAACAGAGAACAATTTGCTACACCGATACCGCCCTGAAAACGCAAAATGCGCCAACAACCCGTATACGGCCGTCAACGGCAGCGCTTTGACGGGACAGACGGCAATTTTGCTGCCCGTACCCGTCCCGTCTATTTCAGCTCGACGGGACGGGACGGCATGCCGTTGACGGCACCCATCACACCCATAAAGACGGGGCTGCAACCTGGTGAAATTTAGGTCTCCGAGGGGCCATGCGTTACCTGAAAAAGGGAGACTGTTTGCAATTTTAGTATCAGTGGGTTGGCATCTCATTTGGAACCTCTGTGTGAATCGTGTCATGAAAAATCAAGGTGCAACCCAGAGTCCAGCAAGCATCCACAACCAATGGCTTACCGCCGTGAATTTGGCCTTATGACGCGACCATATTCTCACGAACAAAATTAAATTCGGCCCAACTCGCATTGAAGAAAAACATGGTGCTGAACACCTGGAGTGGTCTGCTTATGGATGAGGACGCTCTGCCGGATGATTGGACACTCACAGAGGGGGTTTTAGTGGGTATGTGGCCAATGAATGGTATAGGATAAATATTCTCGAAGGCCAGAGTCCCACACTGGTAAAAAATTGTGCGTAACGGCATTTCCTCCTGGACAAAACTCACCGGCATGACTGGCCCAAAACCAGCAACACAAGTGGACAGACTCAGAATGCTTCTGCAGACTTTGATCTCGTTATCCCAAACACTCCAAAAAAAAAAAAAAAAAAAAGTCAATTGGCGCTGTCACAAGTCAATCCGGCAAGTCAAAAAGTGAACCCTCACCAGATTAATAACGACCAGCACCTTGCCCTTTCTCCGCCTCTGCACGTCGACCATATTCGCGCATGTCCGTGCTGCGCTGGTACAGATCGCCAGGGAGGGCAGTGCCTGTGCAAGAAATCATTATCAGCATCAACACATTTACAACAGCTGAATACAATCACCGTCGGTGGCAACTTGCGCACCATCGGGATGAACGGGCGATGAATTAGGATCTGCAATTGACAGTACACACAATGCAGCGCAACCGACTGGTCGAAGAACACCAAGTCCGTGCAGGGTCCAAGTCGGGATCCATGTTTTCAATTTCACCCAGGCAGGCTCTGACAACATCGTGCAAGGTTGCGAGGGATTGAAAGGCTCCTTCAGGCAAGGGAATGAGTGATGCCATGAGGAAAAAAGACAGCAGATGTTTTCCAAACTCCACCACAATGCCACAAGTCCAAATTGGGTTTCAATCACTTCGCACTTTCCTGCCATGGCATCCAATTCACACTGTGGGGCTAAACCACAGGACTTGGGTCTGGGTACATCTATGACATCAAATAATTCAAGTCTCTGACCATCAGTTGTCAAGAAATGAATTATTCGGAGCGCCCCGGCCTCTGGCCCGTGATAGACATTGACAGATGGTTGGACAGCTTGACACAGCAGTAGATAGTTATATAAACCTCTTGCACTCGTCCCTTGCCCTCAGTCTTTCATCCCACATAGCAGGAGACTGAGGGTGAGTTCCTTACTTACTTACTTGTATTATCCTTACTTACTTATCCTGTAGTACTGCGCCTTCCACGCATTTACAGGTATTTAATATACAGTCTTTCATCCCACATAGCGGGAGACTGAGGTACTGCGCCTTCCGCGCATTTACAGATTTTGACAGGTTATGGGCCCCGGAGCATTGCTTCTCTAGGACAGACCTCAAAGAATCAAGACTCATCGCTTGCTCCCTCGGAGCTAGAAGCATCCCGAGCATTGCCTCGCATCATTCCATCATTCCATCACCCGATCCGATATCACCTCAGAGTCTCACACTATGTCAACAACAGATATTGCGGACTTTACCGCACTCTCGGGCGCAGATGACTGGCCTATTTTTCGTGTCACCACTCAAGGGGAGTTACGCCAAGCAGGCTTGTTCACACTACTAGAGGATGTCATCAAGGCTCTTACTGCCGCAGATGCTCTGCACATTGCTGCTGCCAACACCCCCTTGCCTGGTTCTCCCGCTCCTGCTGGTGTGGCCTTCAAGGACACTCCAGCGGAGCGCAACAGCCGTGCTCTAGGAGTTTTGCAGAAATGTCTCTCTGCTGAACTAAAGCTGGAATACTTGGACGAATCTAATGCTGGAGTCCTCTGGGCTAAACTTCGAGTGCGCTTCGAGGAAGAGAACCGTGCTGATACAGCAATGGGCATTCTCTCAGATCTCTTAGCCACCAAATTGGTGATTGAGGGTGATCCTGAGCTTGTTGAGAAGAAACAACTTGAAACACATGTTGCTCTTGTGAAAGGCTACTTTGATCGCTTGACATGGTTGAAAATCCTTTCCCCCAGAGCTACATCCCCTTATTCTCCTCAGCACTCTTCCACAGGACAGCTACTGGACTGGAATCTGGGAACATTGTTTCTTCCCTTGGTTCCACCATCACTCTAGACAAAGTTCGTGGACGCATAGTTGCTGCAGGGAAAAAGCCCATTGCAGATACCGATACAGCTATGGCAGCACAGAGTTCTAGCAAAGCCAAATCAACGGCTTCCAAGTACTGCCTTCATCATGGGCAGAATGCGACACACTCATCCGATGAATGTCGCAACTTGAAGAACTTGTCTCAGGACTCTAAGAAAGAGAACAAGTCCAAGTCGAAGAAACCAGATAAGAAGGATAGGAAACGTGGCTCAAAGGCAAATGCCTCTGCAGCTTCTGACTCTGATTCTGACGACTCGGAGGTGGATGCCAAATTAGCTATAGCTTCTGTCTCTGCCAAATCTTACTCCGCTTTTTCTGCTTATTTGTCAAGTGACTCTGGCAAACCGAAATGGGTGATAGTAATTGATTCCGGAGCATCTAGGGTTATGACTCCACACCTTGACTGGTTTGAAACTGGTACATACAGATTCTCAATCCTCCCAGAAAGGTTCGCTTGGGAAACGATACTTACTGCGATGCAATCGGAATCAGAACTGTCTGTTTCTCCTGTAAGACAAAGCATGGAGCAAATAAGCTTGAGCTCAAACGTGCTTTACATGTTCCTTCCTTGGAATCACACTGGTATCTGTGCAGCAATTAGCAAAAGCTGGCCACAAGTGCACATTCGAAGGAGAAAAATGCATTGTCAGAAGCTCTAAAGGACAGCACATTGTTGAGGCAACACAATACAAAGGACTATACCACATGACTTGCACTCCCTTGAGCCAGGATCCACATGCTTTATTTGCCATGGATATCAACCACCTGCACAGAATCTCTGGGCACACAAATTACCAGCTGCTCCAGAACTCTGTGAGCAAGGGTCAACTTGGAGGTATCACCTCCTTGATGGGACAGCCAAAATTCTGCGAAGCTTGTGTGCTGGGGAAAATGAAGAAATTACTGTTTTCCAAAAGCCAGACTAAGGCTCGGGACCTCTGGACATTGTGTCCTCTGACGTTGGTGGTCCAGTGACACCTACAGGCCCTGGTGGATACATATTGGGCTGTAGTGGTGATCACTGGGGCTCACATGTGTGGGTTCTATTTGCCAAAAGGAAATCCGAGATCTACCTCCGGCTAAAAGAATGGTGCATCCACGTGGAGCAGCACTTCCGTGCCACTATTGCAAACTGGAATTTGGTGCAGGATGGACTCGCTTTTTCCGCACAGATGGTGGTGGTGAGTACACATTGAAGCAGATGGAGGCAGAATTCAAAAGACTGGGAATCATCCATGAAGTCACTGCACCATATACACCTGAGCAGGATGGAATTGCTGAACGAATGCAACAAACCCTTGTTACACGAGCAACCACTATGTTGATTGATTCCTGGCTGCCTCATAGATTCTGGACCTTGGCCGTACGTGCCGCTGCCTACACCATTAATCGTACTCCTGCCTCTGCACAGAAATTCTGTATCCCCCACGAGAAACTCTTTGATTGGCCGGTGAATATTCATCACATGCATCGCTTTGGATGTCGGGCATACCCACTCATTCCAAAGTAGAAGCGTCACAAACAGAAGTTTGGAGACAAAGCAAAGCACTGTGTATTTGTTGGCTATCATGAAAACAGCAAAGCATATGATCTGCTGGTGATCAACAAAGATGGAACTTATGGTGAAATTATAACCTCGAGGCATGTCAGGTTCGACGAGGATGAGCCCTTGACTGGAATACAGCCTCAACTGGCACCAGTCATCACCTCTAGAAAACAGCTCGAGGAAGTATCACAAAGTCTGCTACAGCGGGATTCTCCATATTATGATGATGACGATGAGGATATTCCTCCTGGACCAATTCCAGGTTCAGTGGGGGAACCTCAGATCTCCGTGACTCCAACAGGGGAAGGTTTGCCTCAACCTGAACCCCAATAATGATCCACCCATTGGACATCCTTCCGAGAGGGGCACTCCACCGCTCCAAAGAGTTGCAGGTGTTAGAGTTGAACCCTCCCGAAGATCAACTCGCGAGCGAGTACCGGTGAAGCATCCTAATGCGGTCTATGAGCACATTGCACAGGGAAAGCAATCCCAGTCTAAAGCTCAGCGTGCAGCAGAGACTGAAGCTCGCAAGAATGCCTATGAGACAGCTTCTCCTTCACCAAATACAGATCCCCAGGAAGATGTTGAAGAGGCATTTCTTCTAGCAACTCTTGATGATGTCATAGCTGAAGCTTTTGCTGCACATGATCCTGTTGACTCGCCTAGCTGGGCAGAGGCCATGAAAAGTCCAAATGCGGATCAATGGACCGCAGGACTTAACGAAGAGCTTGCCAGCCTCCAGGAGAACAATGTCTATGATGTTGTTCCCATTCCTAAGGATGCCAAACCTATTTGGTCCAAAGTGGTACCCAAGCTCAAACGAGACGAAAATGGTCTTCCAGTGCGGTACAAAATTTGCATTGTAGCTCGAGGCGATACCCAGAAAGAAGGCATTGACTACAAGGAGGTTTTTGCCCCCACAGCCAATCTGGAGTCTGTTCGCATAATTGTGCACTTGCAGCTAAACACAATCTGGAGCTTGACCAGATGGATGTCTCCACAGCTTATCTCAATGGTGAACTCGAGGAGGAAATTTACATGATGCCTCCAGAGTGTGTTGATATTCCAGATGGCATTGCTGGCGCTTAAAGCGGGCTTTATATGGACTCAAACAGGCAGGGAGAACTTGGAACCGGACTCTAGATACAAAACTCTTGAAGCTCGGTTTTCACCGTCTGAACTCGGAAACATGTCTTTATGTCTACAAGGAAGGCAAACAGACATGCTTCGTGGTAGTCTATGTTGATGATCTACTGATCGCAGCTACCTCCAAAGAGTTCTCCCACAAAATCAAAGGGTTACTTGCATCCTGCTTCAAAATGCGAGATCTTGGTCCCACCAAATACCTCCTTGGAATTGAGATCGTTCGCAACCGCAAAAAGCGCACAATTGCTCTCAACCAGAGTCAATATATTGACAAGGTTCTTGCTCGCTACGGCATGACCGATTGCAAACCTGTGTTTACTCCAATGGTTACAGGCACTGATCTCAGTGCTACTAACCCTGGGAAGATGAGACCATTCATCAGATGGCTTTAGTTCAAGGGGGACCTATTGTCTCATACCAGAGCGTCGTTGGATCTTCTATGTATGCAATGCTGGGAACCCGACTGGATATTGCACACACTGTCGGAGTTCTTGGAAGCTTCAGCGCAAATCCCAAAAGCCATCACTGGGCTGCTGCGAAGCCCTACTACGCTATCTAAAAGGCACTCGAGACTGGGCATTGCACTTTGACAGAGCAGACATTGGCATGGACATGAACTTCCTTGGATATAGTGATGCCAACTGGAACGGAGACCGAGACACTTCCCGTTCAACCTCAGGCTATGTTTTTATCGCAAGCCGAGGAGCCATTGGTTGGTCAAGTTGCAGACAATCCATGGTTGCCTTATCATCAACCGAGAGCGAGTACATTGGATTAGCAAATGCAGGACAGCACCTCGCCTGGCTGCGATCCTTCTTCGAGGAGCTTGGACAGCCGCAGAACAATCCTACTGAGTTGCGATGCGACAACAGAGCCGCAATCATACTTTCTCAGGATCCACAATTCCGTGAACGCACTCAACATATTCAGCGCAAATACCATTTTATGCGAGATGATCTTGTTCGACATGGAGAATGTGTGGTTATCTGGTATCCAACGGAAGACATGGTGGCGGACATTTTCACAAAGGCTCTTCCTCACGAGAAGCATTTCAAGTTCTGTTTTTCCATGGGACTACGGCCTGGGTCAAGTGGGGGTGTCAAGAAATGAATTATTCGGCACGCCCCGGCCTCCGGCCCATGATAGATATTGACAGATGTGAGATGGACAGCTTGAACACAGCAGTAGATAGGTATATAAACCTCTCGCACTCGTCCCTTGCCCTCAGTCTTTCATCCCACATAGCGGGAGACTGAGGGTGAGTTCCTTACTTACTTACTTGTCTTATCCTTACTTACTTATCCTGTAGTACTGCGCCTTCCGCACATTTACAGGTATTTAATATACAGTCTTTCATCCCACATAGCGGGAGACTGAGGTACTGGCCTTCCGCGCATTTACAGATTTTGACAAACGAAGGATGCGGAAGGAAAATTTGAATAAGTGGGTGGAAACACGCACTCATCATACTGAATCGCAGAGGGCCGCCCCAGGCTCGAGCTAATCTGCCGGTCCATATACACCAGCACCCAGAACGCGCGCTTCCACAGCCGCTCTCCACGGTCGGCTTCTCCACGCGCGACTGGCGCCGGTGCGCGCCGACGTCCTAATAATAAAAGCACATCCATTAACCTCACATGCGCTGTAAATAACGAGAGGAAAGGGAGGCGCGACGTACCTGCGCGAGCCGCAGCCCAACGCCGACGAGCGTCCAGCACGCCTGCGGCGTGGACGACCCTGCACCGCGAGCTGTTCGACGCGTCAGCGGCAGCACGTGTGCACGGGCGGTAACCACTCATACAGTAATACTGCAAAGCATACAGCGTCACCTGCCCAAACAGATGATTCCCCACGAGGGGGACCCAGTGATGCATCAGCTTCGAATCGGATCTCACAGCGACGCCCGTGCTGCGTGTTGCGGAGAGAGAATAACCCAACCCATCTGCTCAAACCACCCCCACCCACACGCCAGCCGCCCCGCGCCCGCCGTCTGCGTCCCCACGCCCTCCGGCCCACCGGGCGATGTGACCAGGGAGTCATTGCTCCACCGCGACGCAACGGGGCACACGAGCAGCAGGATCGCCGCGAAGCCGTCGTCCCTGAAAATAAAAATACCCTTCCAGGTTAGCTCGCATTTAAACAATTAGGGATGGAGAAAACGAGGGCGAAGTTCAAAATCGGAGTTGAAGGACGCTCAACTGAACATCGGAGCACTCTAACAGGAAAGGAGGCCAGCGCACACGAACCCCCATCCACCCCCCTCTGGAACGCCGGCCGGTGCAGGAGCGGGCCGAGCGGCACATACACATTCACGTGCGTGAAGTAGAGCTCGATGAGGTGCGCCGCGAGCTCGGATGGCGGGAAGGAGTACTTGTGTGTGCGTGGTGCGGTGTTTTCCCACTGCGGGTGCGTATTATCAATATGCGCTGCGTTCCGGAGCCCCGGCGGCAGAGATTGCGGCAGAGACCTCGGCAGAGCTCGGGAAACCAAAAACGTCTGCCGAGGTACGGCGGCAGAAGCTCTACGTACCTCGGCAAGCTCTGCCGCCGGGGCTCCGGAACGCAGTGATTAGAGACGAGAAGAAGAGGGAGGAAAGGGCAGAGGAGGAAGCGCAGAGAAAGTAAGGAAGGGACGATGGAGGGGCACACTCACCGGCTTAAACGTCCAATACTGCAACCGGCGGGACGTCTACAGCAGCCCCCCGTGCCCGTCGCTGTCCGCGTCCCCGTCGCCGTACTCGCTGTCGCTGCCCTCACTACCACCTCCACCCCCGGCCTCCTTCCCTTCACGCTGCCCCTCCCGTTCCCCTCGGCGCCGGACAGCCGCCCCCACTCCGCGCCCGCGCCAGCACTGTTGCGCGCAGGCGCCTGGATAAAGTACGCACTCGGATTCGGGTTGTTGGTGTTACTATTGCCATTGCTCGCCCCATCCGCACGCTGCTCCCCGCGCCTCACATCCGCCTTGAGGTCGATCGCCGCCTTGACGAGCACCGCGCCGCTGCTCTTCCCGATAAAGTACCGCTTGGGTCGCGCCGACCGAGATGCTCTCGAACTGGACAGGGTAAACAGAATTTTACAGGCGGCGTCAGGGTAAACAAAAGTAAAAGTAAATCAAACAGAATTGAATCAAGGCGGCGTCAGCGGCAGGTTCAACAGAATTAAATCAGCGTCAGCGGTCGGATTTGTAGGTGTCAAAAAGAAAAAGAAAAGAAGCGCCGTGTGCGTGCAAAAAGAAAAGAAGCAGAAGCAGAAGAGGCGTGCACAGACCTTCTTCGCAATCTCCAATGGCATCAGGTCGTCCGCGTGCGGCTGCGGCGAGCATGCGCAGCGCCGTGCGCAGGATGTGCAGCGAGGCCTTGCGCGCGTCAGGCGGCATCCCGCCGGCGTCCGCCCACACTCCCTCGTTGCTCGTGTTATCCGCGTCACCGCTGGAGATCCCACTCGGGCCCATGGGCGGCGAGCCGCGGAGGGCACCCAAGTTGAAGTGCGCGGTATTGAGCTCCGCGCGGAGCTGGCGCACGAGCGCCTCGGCGTGCTCTAGCCGCGCCTCGAGGTACTCGACGTAGCTGTTTGTTGACCCAAGGCAAGGCAGACAGTGTACAGTGCGGACGGCGGTTAGCCCGTTGTCGTATGCGCGGCGAAAACGGAGTCAAGAATTGAGGGAATCCTAGCGTAAGCGCATGGCTGGGGAGAGAAAGATGTGGAGGTGTACCTTTTGGTGGTGCGTTTCTATTATTTATTTATTGCGTGCCGGTGAGAAGAGAGTAATCGGGAGAGAGAGGAAATGAGACAGACGTACGGTAAGATAGGTGCAATCCAGCTTCCCGTCGATACACGTAGAGCACTTGTTGCCCGGCTTCTGCGACCCGTCGCCTGCCCGCCCGCATAGATCAATCCTACAAACAAAAATACTGAGACGCGCGTGAGATAAACGTACATCGACCTGGGGCAGTCAATATCGAACTCAAGCACAGAGAAATGGAGGAAAATGGATAGATAGGAAGGACGAGGACAAGGAGGACGCACTCTTTCTGCGGCGACAGACATCGCACGCGCGCTGGACGTGGCGCTTCCCACGCGTGAAATCGTGCTCATACCCCTCGTCCCACAACATCTTGCCCTTCCCAGATATTCCTGAGAGATTCTATTCGATTTCTGGGTCCGTGCTGGTCACTCGAGAGTCAAAGTTTGTCGTCTCCCTCGGATAAGGATAGCCGTCCTACTAGTCCCCTGAGCGGATGTACACGCAAATCGCTGTGACCAAGAGAAGAGGATCCGACGGGGTATGGGAGGTGGTGGTACAAAAGAAGAGGACAAACTCCGCCGTGGTCACGTCAGGAGCGTACGGTAGGTGTCGCGCAGATCCGGGGAAGCCGGGCACCGTTGCCAAACATGGGCCGATTAGATGAACAAGATTGGATGTAATAGACTTGAATCATATCACGATAGGGTAGAAACTGCTCAACGGCGCAGCCGCGGATCACCTTCATAGGTTGTCCTCATATCCCTCCCATACACGCGCACTCCGCACCGCGGAGACCTCGGGGTGGGCCAGCCGGTATTCGTGGGCGAGACGTTTGAACTTGGAGAAACCAGGGTACCGTCCAGCCTGCACATCGTCGACGGTGAGAGAGGCACACGCTGAGGAGAGGGAGGCTCGTGAGTTTGTCCACCGAGAGAGGCAGCACTCACCCTGGAGCGCTGCGTCCTGAGACTCATACACGGCGAGCTCAGCTTCGTCGTCTGTTCCGGGGCCACTCTCCTCGTCCTGGGTTGGGAGGCTGTCCTCGCCGTCGCCGTCTTCAGCACCTCCGAGGTCTTCCTGGTCCCCGCCGCCGCCGCTCCCCCTGCTGCCTCCGACGTCTCCGGGGTTGCTGGTACCGTCGCTGCCCCCGCCGCCGGGTCCGACCTCTCCGCGGTTGCTGGCGCCGCCGCTGCCCCGACTGCCGAATCCGACGTCCTTCTTGCTCTTTTTTGAGGGGCTGTCTACTGCGCCGTCAGCTTCTTTCCGCTTGCTGCTCGTCAACCCATGGGCCAAGAACTTGAAAACATTCCAAGCGAATCGTATGAAAAGATATCCGTGGACGATTCGCGGCGGCATGTTGATCTCCTGAAGGTGGTACATGTACGCGAGGTCCCCGCCCGCATGTCGGACGAACACAGCTACTATACGGTCTGCGTAGGGGGCGAAGAGAAACAGGCCTTGGTCGAGCCCCGGTGAGTTCAGGTCTGAGCGGAGCGACAGCTCGTTGCGCGGCGAATGGAGGTCAAAAGAGCTTTCCCCCCCATATCCCTTCAGCAAACGGTGATTGCTATGAAACTAGGAATCGCGAGGGATCAGATTGGTTGTCGAACGGCGGCAATGCTCCCGGTACGTACCCAAGTCTCAGCCGATTTGGGCACCAGGTGGCTCGCTTGAAGGGCAGTGGTGGCGCCCGTCACAACACACATTTTTCTTCCGTCCTAACGGCTGTGATGATATTGCTGGTCGCAGAGGCGCCGCTCGGCGGGGGTAGAGCGGGTGTGGCCTGGGGTCCCTTCCAACGGGAGGGTATGTTGGGAGGTGGCACCCAGGCGGCAAAGGACCGACAGAGCTCGTAATCGTGGACCCATGGGCTTTGATAATGTCAGAGAGACAGAATTCGGAAGACGCTGGCGGCATACCCTTCTCTGGGGCCGACCACGAAAAGGTAATCTCCTTTTACGAGCAGCGAGTCGAAGTTGGAATCATTCGCGACGACCGGTTCGTTCGGCGAGTCAATGCGGATCAGCTGACCTTCTTTGTTCTTTGCGATGACGAAGCAGGCGTCGAGGATGACGCCCAAGGGGACACCAAACTCATGGCTGTCTGGTCTGGTGGGGTAAGCTTGAAAAACTAGAATAGGTACGCCGTTGGGTTGCGACGGGTGGTATATATCGAGGGTACCGGCGGTCTCGAGTTCGGGAAGCCTGGTGGGTGCATGGCGCGGGGTGCTGGGGGCGACCAACAGCGACGACATGGGGGTAGCAGAGAACAAACGTCACGTGGCACCACTGCACTCGGTCCGAGTGATCCGACCTGTCCCAACACCACGTGACAGGTAAATATCACGTGTCAATTTCAATGTCATGCAAGCTATGGACCCGCGGCGAACCTCCGCACCTCCGGTGGGTCCACAGCTTGTTCTCTCAGTTTCGCCCAGATACAGAACTCGGGATTCACCCCACACACGGCTTGACTCTAACTCTGTCACTGTCCCTTATGATCTAAGCTCCAGACTTATCCAACTCCGGACTTAGCCAACTCCGATAGTTCTCGGACTTCTGTTTGTCGGTCAGCGAACCCCGGTAGTCACACACTCTCTGTAGTGTTGTGAACCCCAACCATTCTAGCCCATCGGACTTCCATCTCCGATGATCCCCGGCCTAGCATATAACAGCTTGTAAATTTACAGCATTCAATATGTATGTAAATAAATGCCTGTTATTCTGGTTAGAAAAATTGAGATTCAAAGTAAAACAACATACCAAACAATAAAGAAGGACCTCAGGGTATACAATGTTCTTGGCCAGTGTGGTATTATGAGTGCCTTTGAAGAGCACTTTGATCTGTTGACTGGAAGTAGAGTGGGAAAGAGCAACATAGAGCTGTCCATGGGCAAAGACATCTGTGCGAAGTATTGAGAAAAGTGTGCGGAGAGTATAGAAAACTCTTTTTTATTTATTTATATAATTGCAGGGATAATTCCCCAGGTTATATACTGTACAGAAAATATTATCTAAGCTCAAGTATGAGTAAGTAAGTGGAGAACATGAATAAGTAGAATCGGGGAGAACATCGGCGATCTATTGATTGGTAAGGCCGAGTGTTCCGAGTGGTGCCAGAACTTATCCAGCACAGCCTGCCGGTGTAAAGTTGAACATAAGATTATTAATTACAACACTCCCCCTCAAGCGCGAGTCATGCCGAGGGGTGAGACGAGATACTCGTGCTTGCTCTTGTCAAGGGGTTTCGTAAAAACATCGGCAGTGTTCTCCGCAGTGGGGCAGTAGGAAACTGAAACTTCGTGAGAAGTGAGTTTCTCCCGAATGAAATGATAGCGGATGTCTATGTGTTTGGAGCGTGCGTGAAAGCCGGAATTTTTCGCAAAAGAAATGGTTCCCTGATTGTCGACGGAGATATGGGTCCGCAAGGGAAGAGGAAATTGAAGTTCTTGAATAATGCTGCGAAGCCAAAGTGCTTCGCGAACAGCGGAGGCGAGTGCCATGTACTCGGCTTCCATGCTAGAGAGTGCAGTGGTAGGCTGCTTCTTGGAATTCCACGTTACGACTCCCCCTGAATATGTAGAGAGGTAGCCAGTGATGGAACGGCGGTCATCAGTGGAATTTCCCCAATCGGCGTCGGAAAACAGCTCGATGGCCGTGAGCTGATTGGCGTGGTAAGTGATACCAAGAGGAGCAGTTCCGCGGAGATACCAAAACACGTGCTTTAAAGCAGTGAGGTGGACGGGTCCAGGGTTCAAGTTGAACTGGGACAGTGTCTGCACTGCAAAGCTGATGTCGGGGCGAGTGGAGATGGCGGCGTACATGAGAGAGCCGACCATATTCTGATAGACACGTTTGATCTCGGGATAATTTTCCGAGTCCGGTGTTTTCGCGAGTTTGACATGAGGGTCCATCGGCGTGGTAACGGGATTGGAGTTATGCATCTGGAAGCGTTCGAGAATTTTGGCGATATACTGGGTTTGGCTGAGAAAAATGGAGCCATCACTGTGCCGAGTGATTTCCATGCCCAATAACTGGCGGATTTCACCGAGTTTTTTGATGTTGAAGACGGTCTCGAGTTCAGCTTCAGCTTCGGCCATGAGAGCCGAGGAAGATGTGAGGATGGTCATGTCGTCGACGTGCACCGCAATGATGATGATATCTGTACCGTCGCGTTTAAGGTAAACACATTGATCCGAAAGTAGGCGGGTGTAGCCGTGGGTGACGAATGATTTATCAAGTTCGAGGTTCCAGACACGGCCAGACTGTTTGAGACCATAGATAGCCTTGTTAAGTCTCCAGACATGTGTAGTTCCGTCGTGGTAGAGCTCGGGCTGATGCATGTATATTTCTTCATCAAGTTTGCCGTTAAGATACGCGCCAATCACATCAACGACGTGAATCTCGAGCTGATAGCGAGCGGCAAGTGCGAGTAGCAAGCGGATGGTTTCCATGCGAACAACGGGGGCAAAGGTCTCGTCGAAATCAATGCCGGGGATTTGTGAAAAGCCTTTGGCGACTAAACGGGCTTTGTAGCGGGTAATGATGCCGTGTTGATCGCGTTTGACACGAAAAACCCATTTACAGGAAACTGCTGTTCTGTCTTTGGGAAGGGGGGAAAGGGTGTATGTGCCAAGATGCTGGAGCTGTGCCATTTCTGCGTCCATTGCCTGCTTCCACTCGGTCCAATCGGGGCGCGACTTAGCGTCTTCAACTGTGAGCGGATCATTACTGATGGGATCAGAAAGTGCCGGCAGTGCATAATCGAGATGGACGCTGTCCGGCTTAGCGTATTTGCGTGTACGCGGGCCGAGAATAATGTTGTCCTGGCTGATAGCACTGCTGATGTCACGTGGTGCTTTAGCAGGTGTCGGCGATGCAGGAATAAGAGTGGGATGATGGGACGAAATGGGTGTGAGAGCGCTCGGTGTGGAAAAATTAGAGGCAGGTGCCGGAATGACGGGTGGATCTGGCGTAGCCTCGGGCTCATTCTGACCTTGTTTCTCCAATAAATCTGCTGTGTAATCAATCTCCCCCTTGAGCTGAGGCGTAGACAGAGGGATTTCTGATGACTCGATGTTGCCATCAATGAAAGTGACATTGCGCGAAGTTTGAATTTTGCGCGTGGTGGGGTTGTAGTACCTCCAGGCACGGGATTCATCCGAGAGGCCGGTGAAAATAAATCCTTTAGTTTTAACGCCAATTTTCGCGTTCTTTCCGTGCTGCTGTAAAAGTTCACACGGCGTGCCGAACTCTTGGAGCATAGCCACGTTCGGCTTCTTGCCCCAAAAAGCTTCGTCCGGAGTGATTGCCGTGCGGAGAGCGCGAGTAGGAGACCGGTTTTTAAGGTAAGTCGCGTAAGCAACGGCTTCAGGCCAGAGGAATAAGGGTAGATTGTACGCGGCAAGCATGGCATGTGCGTGCTCAATCAGAGTGCGATTGAGGCGTTCCGCAACGCCATTCTGCTCCGGGGAATAGGGTGCCGTCAATTCGAGACGGATTCCTTGGCTGCCGAGATAGTCGCGAACGTCCTTGGATATGTATTCCTTGGCGTTGTCGCAATGAAATGCCTTGACGCGTTTGCCGGTCTGAGTGAAAATGTAGGCAACATATTCCTTGATCTTTTCGAAGACCTCGGAACGTTTCTTCATGAAGTAAGTGATGGTGCGGCGTGTGGCTCCGTCTGTAAAACTGATGTAGTATCGTTCGCCGTTGATGCCGGTGACACGCGAAGGCCCCCAAACATCGGTAAATGTCATTTCGCCGATTTCGGTGTACTCCCGTTCAGCCTCGGCTGGAAACGGCATGACGTGGGATTTGGCCTTGATGCAAGCTACGCATTTGGCAGAAGGCGTGCTGGAGGGATCGATATTCATCCCCTCAACCATATTATTATTCTTCAGCATTTTGACAGATGCTGGAGCAATGTGCCCGAAAATGCGATGCCATTTATCCCAAGAATAAGTTTGCGCGGTGGCGAAGGCAAGTGGAGTGTTCAGAGCTGGTGGAGCGGGTGGCGTAGATGAATGTTCGGCTTGTACGGCTGGCATAGCTGATGTGCGAGTTCGGGTATGTGTGATTTTGACGTGATAGAGAGTGCCAATCTTTTTACCACGCATGATTTCCCGTCGCTGACGTCCCGCGGTGTAGACCTGCATCAGGTCACCGTGAAATTGGATGGATAAGCCAGCATCGGCCATGCGGCCAATAGAAATTAAATTGTAGGGAGCATCGGGGACATGAAGTGCGTCCTTCAGCGTGATGGAATATGCCGAATTTTTGACATGGGAAGCGATGGCGACGTTACCAGTTCCGTGGCAGCGGACACTGCCAAAACCAGAGACAGTATGGTTTTCCGTGACGGCATAGGACTGGAATAAGTCCTTCGCAATAATGATGTGTTTGCTGGCGCCGGAGTCGGCAATCCAGGTACCGTGGGGAATGGATGTGGAGCTGTCCTGGGCCATGAAGGCGAAGTTGGTGGAAGGAGATGTGGTGTCCGAGGCGACGTGTGCCTGATTCCACTTGGAATTGTACCTCTCTCTAGAAGTACGCGTATTCTTTTCCTTCTCTGCTTTAGTAAATGATTTGCCTGATTTAACATCACGGCAATCTCCAACCATGTGGCCGATCCGGCCGCAACCGTAGCAGGTGACGTCCGGGTTGAATTTGGCTTGCTTATGTTTGTGTTTGTGGGAGTGTGCCGGAAGCGCTACCTCGTCGGAAGAGGGTTTAGCTTTACGACGGCGGTCCTGCTCTAGAATTCGAGCCACGAGTTTGGCTGATTCTGCCAATGATGAAGTGTCGATGCTGGAGATGAACGTGTCCCAAGAATCTGGCAGTGATGTGAGAAGGGTGATGGAAAATTCAGGGTCTGTGAGTAAGGATCCCTGAGCAGAGAGCTTGGAGCGGAGGTTGGTGAGGGTGCGAATGTGTTCCTCGATACTAGCTCCTTCCTCGCACTGCAACCGAAATAGCTTGCGGCGAAGCAAGACTACTGCAATAACCCCTTTGGGTTGATAGGTGTCGACCAGGGTATTCCACGCTGCCGAGGAAGTTGTAGCGTTGGTGATATAAATCAACGGGTCATCTGAGACACGAAGACGAATTTGGGAGAGGGCCTGTTGGTCCTTCTTGTCCCATTCTGCAATGGCGGCAGCCTGGGTTCCCTGCGGATCAACGATTTGCCCAGTGGCTGTGAGGGTGTGCTGCGGCCGCGGGATGGTGCCGTTGACGTAGTCAATTAAACCCTGATCCGTGAGGATGTCAGTCAGTTTAACAGCCCATGTGGAATAATTCTCCTCGCCGGAGAGATGCTGGATCCGATATGCCGATGAAGTGGAGTCGGACATGATGGGTGCTGATGTAAGGTGTTGACTGGGTCAAAGTGTGTGGTGCGAGAGGCGTAGTGTGCGTTGTGGAAGGGGAGGATGGACCGCTCGTCACTATCCCCCCTTTCTGCATCTCCGTTGGTACCTTACGATACATCGGTCCTCGGACCGCGTATTTGTTTTGTACGTACACATGGCCAAATATATCCTCCTTACACGCGAGCCACCACCATTGACGCGACCAGTGACCTGAGCAGCCCACCGCGGCTACGTCGCCAGTGAACAGATTTCACCTGTGCTCTGTATTCTCATCCCTCCTGAGTCTCTACGCGCTGCACCCGTACTTCACGCCCACACGGCATATCCCCGCTTCGAGACTGATCTTTATTCTACACGTCTACGACATCCTCGGGACCTTTCGCCCATTTTCGCTTCCACCCTTACACCCCGTATCCCGGACTTCCGACCCATTATTCTGTCTACCAGACGCGAACTCGTTACTGCGACAGCGTCGCAAACAACCTGTTTGAGCTGGTAAGGCTAAGCGTGAGGACTGGCTGATAAGTGAGGTGATCTGGGAGAAGTTCAGTTACGGCCGGGGCCCATAACCTATTGAGAATAGTGTGCGGAGAGTATAGAAAACTCTTTTTTTTTTTTTATATAATTGCAGGGATAATTCCCCAGGTTATATACTGTACAGAAAATATTATCTAAGCTCAAGTATGAGTAAGTAAGTGGAGAACATGAATAAGTAGAATCGGGGAGAACATCGGCGATCTATTGATTGGTAAGGCCGAGTGTTCCGAGTGGTGCCGGAACTTATCCGGCACAGCCTGCCGGTGTAAAGTTGAACATAAGATTATTAATTACAACACGAAGATCCAAGGCTACATGTTTCACTGACTGGCCTTGTGCTTTGTTTATGGTCATGCAAAATGCAAGACGAACTGGAACCTGCCAACACCTCATAGCAAATGGAATCTCCTCAGCAGAGGGAGTGATGGTGATGGGAGGAATAAATGCAGTCTTGCCATGATGTTCTCCACCAATGAGTCAAATCTCTATGACATGTGAGGATATTTTGGTGACTATGCCATGGGAGCCATTACAGAGACCATTGGCAGGATCCAAATTCCGAAGGACCATGATAGGGCATCCAACTTTCAACACCAATTTAGAGAGAGGTAGGCCAAATGCCTTGATTGAGTTGAGGTGTTCAATAGGATATTCAAAGCCATTGTCAACTCCCTCTTCTGTGACCTGAGAATCTGCACTGTAAAAAACAACTGCCTCACCAGGCATCTTGTCAAGCAGCATTTCATTGATCTCGTCCACATCATCATTGCATGCAGACAAAATGGTGTGCTCCAGGAAATATTGGTCATGTTGTTGGTCTGCAGGGAGAGTGGAGATGCCAGGGTAGAGAGTGTCCAGAAAGCAGTGAACAGTGTTCTGTGGCAGTTCCATAGACTCAGGAAGCTTTATGTTTTGGGCAGGATCTATATTTTGACCATTCCCAACATCCAGGAGCCATTTAGCAAAATCCTTCTCTTCTTGTGGAGCATTTGGGCCACCAAGACACATATTTTGGGTCAGATGCAGCTGATGGACCTTTTGACACAACAATGGGCGCTGAAGACAAAGGCCAACAATCTGTTCTCATCCACCCTTCAGAACCACAGGCAGAATCTGCTTGAAATCTCCACCATATACCACAGTGGTACCTCCATAGGGGCAGTTATCATTGCAGATGTCCTACATTGTCTTGTCAACAGCTTCAGGTGCACAATGATCCTGCATTGGAACTTCATCCCAGATGACCAAACCAACCTGCCAAAGAAGATCTGCAACCAAGGATTTTTTTTTGATATTGCAGAGAATGCCTTCCCAAAGCAAAATGGGAATCTTGAATCTGGAGTGAGAAGTCCGACCTCCTAGGAGTAGCAGTGCAGCAATCCCAGAAGATGCCACACACAGGACAATAATCCCCTGACTCCTCAATGCATAACAGAGGGTGTTATAGACATATGTCTTTCCAGTCCCCCCAGCACCTTGCAAGAAAAAGAGCTCTGGGTCATTGTTGAGAACTGAGTCCATGATTGTGTCAAAAGCTGCTCGTTGTTCAACATTGAGGCCATCAATGCGAGGTTGTGCTAAATTGTGCTACTCCTGTATGTTATATGTAAGCTGCTCAGCAATGAGATGGTTCTGATTCATCTGATCCCAGTCTTCAACTGGCTGTGGCATAGGAGGGAAATTTGACAGTTCTTTCCCTGATCCATGCAGGATTTGCTCCAGAAGATAAAGACCATAGTCATAGATTTGATCTGGGGATGGGTTGGGAAAGCCCTTATTGATGAGCTTGTGCTGAATGTCATCGCAGATATTCTCCTTGAAACGATCCCAAAGGGCTACAGGATCCTTCAGAGGCCAGTTCTCTTTGAGAATGGTGGCAAACAGCTGTCAAAGCTGATGGCCAGTCTGCATGGTTGCAGCTTCTTCCAAGCACTGTTGCCACTCATTGTCATCCTGCAGTAGACCACGTGTTAGACATGCTGCCTGAAATGTTGGGTGCACCACACCTTCAATTGGTGTAGATTCACAAATGATGTTGGACCTTTGACAACAGTCAGAAGAAGTCAAAGATAGAACTGTTCCCCAGCTGTAGGCCCAGAATAATACATGCGACCAATAGCAAAACCTCGCTGTCTGGGCTTCCACACCTGTTTTGTTTTTGTTTTTTGCCAGACAAAGTGCTGAGGGAATTCTTGGTAC
The DNA here is from genome assembly GCA_029204085.1 of Mycena sp. CBHHK59/15. NCBI lineage: Eukaryota > Fungi > Basidiomycota > Agaricomycetes > Agaricales > Mycenaceae > Mycena > Mycena sp. CBHHK59/15. The sequence continues at coordinate 164,924 of JARGXW010000203.1, forward strand.
AGATGAGTATGTGCTCCAGGAAGGTTTTCAGCATTGGCTTTCAAAAAAGCAGTCAAGGTTGTGTCTTTGGTTGCTGCCCTTTCAAGAATTTCCTGGGGATCTGCATTCTCATCAAAGACCACACCTTGCTGATCAGGGAGGTGAATCTGCAGTCGAACCACAATAGGTGTCTCTTCATGCATTTTATATCTCAGAAATCGCCAGACAGCCTCAGGAGCAGAGATGTATCTGCTGTCCAGATGAAGCTGAATTTCATCTTCATCATTTGCAACCTCCAGAGTGCCACGATCATGTCCCTTGTAGACATACTTGTTGATATATTTTGTAGCCTGCAGGACAATTCAAAGTGAACAATGAGATTCTCAGTCTGGTAAAATTACATACCCTGATTGAAATGCAGCATTCTAGATTGATGTGACATAGATATTCCAGGATTAACCAAGAAGAATGGGGCACAACCCATTGATTATCAATTTTTTGGCCTTTTGCATTGATGAAGTGATGGCCATTATCTGGGCGAGCATATATAGTATAGCCATTCCCAGCTAACTGAGTGTTCTCCTGGAATGGCTTTGGATAGCCTTTTGAGCATTTTCCATCCTTCATGCATGGTGCATTGGGATTCTGGGCACCACATGGATTATGAACCATGAGTTTTGTCACCAATTCAAAGAGCTTTGGGTGTGTTTCAGGATCAGGGAGCTGAGCAGACACAACCCAATCAATGTCTTCAGCATTTTTCAGCCAAGCTTCAGGGGCAAGGAAAATCAAGATATGTATGTGGGGGAGTCCACGCTGTGGTTGGTGCGGCAGCTTCCTTGGTTTGTAGTTATTAGGCTCGGATGTCCTTAGCTTAGTCATACATTGGGTTTTCCTCTGCTTCCACCCTCCCGCTGTGAGCCCCGTTGGCTCACCTCCGACCCCGAGAGGCTTCAGGCCCTCTCCAACGCTTCTGAAACTCAATAGTGTAGGCCGCACCTGCACATTTGCCAAAATCTCCTTTCTTGATAGCCTTGAGTAGGATCCTGACTTTTTCTCGGAATGCTCATGCAACCAAATCTGGTCAATCAGCTGGTGTCTGGCCAGGAAGCAGAGCATCTTAGATTTCTGGCCAATTGGCATCAGCAGTCATGGTCATGAACCAATCTGGCTTGCCATTGTAGCAAGCTATTGCCAGAGAATCTTGATATAGCTGGAACATATGCCGAGAACCACCAATATAGGAAGATGGCAAGATAAACTGTTGGCCCAGATCCCCCAAAATGGCAGCAGAAATCATTTGCAACAGCATCAACCAAACCCTGGTACATGTCAACTCTGAGCTTCTTCTGGTTATTCTTGAGCCAAGTCAAACAGCTCTGATCTGTGGCAGCGCATGCATCAACAATCCACTGCTGCAAGAGTTTCCCAGCCTGAAAAATGTGGAAAGAGTCTGTGGCCCATTGGTGGAGACAATATGTATAGTACTCTAGAAGAGATTTTTTTTTGCGTGCTTTGGGTGGATTATTTACTTCCTCTCCTGGCTCACGATCTAAATCACTCTCTTCTGCAGCTCCACCATCCACCACCAAGTTCAGGGGGAGTCCTGGGTGCCATCCATTTTCTCCATAGGGGAACAGCAAGACATAGAGCATGGGTTGATATCCTGGACTTGTTTCATAGATGCAGCATAAAGGACCATGTCTGTAGTGAACAATAAGGTCTCGATAATCTGGAGGGTTTGATCCATCCCCAGGAAGAATAACAGCAACTTCATTAGCTGTAGGAGCATTGTAGCGCCGTTGATCAGTGTTCTTTTGGCATGCAATAACAGCAAAATTTTCATTTCTCAAATTAGGATGAGCAGTATGCTGTTCCTGAAGTCTTTCAAATGCTGTTTTGTAGACCTTGACATATACATGATGCTGTCGTAATACAGCATCTATGATTCCCATGACCTCAGCCTTAAGACCCTGCATGTTGTTGTGACCCTGATTTCTCCGCAGTTGTGCAGCATTTGCATCCTCAGTGGAATAGAAATAGAGCTGGGCATAGATTGGGCCTTGCCCTGGTTCTGGAAGCAAAGAGCTGACTTTATGATATAGTGCTCCTTGAATTTTGAAAACATATGGAGCATTGCGACCACCCTGAACAGTTTTATCCACAGTGACACCCAGTGAAGCCAGAGCAAAAGCAGCATTATAAGATCGGATGTTGTCCAGAAAATGTTTTGAGTGGAGGCTTGTTCCATCAAAAAGCTCCAACAGATCTCTGGGAGGTGCACAAACATTAGGCAACTAAATTTTTCCATCCAAACAGCATGTGCCAAAATGAAGGTTGTTAACTGTGGATTTTGAATGTTGCCCTGCTTTCCAGTGAAGCACTCCACACTTTGGACATATGAGATCCATAGAGCCAAGATGCACAGGAGTGACATTAGCCTCTATGAATGGACGGAAATATTTTGGAAGATTTTCTATTTGCACAAATTCTAGAAAAGGTGGAGAAGGTGGAGGGTCTGGATAAGCCTGAGGCACCTGTGGCTGAGGATGCTGTGGCTGAGGCACCTGTGGCTGAGGCTGCTGTGGAATCTGTGGAATAGGTGCCTGCTGCTGGTAATGTGGTACAGGTTGAAAAACCCGGGGTACACTCAACTCAGCTAACCGTGCTTGCATCCCAGCTGTAGTATTGGGTATTAGCATTGGTGGAGGCTGAGCAGGGGGGGATTGCTGAGGAATCTATGGGACAGGAGCCTGCCGCTGGTGATATGGTACATGCTGAAAAACTTGGGGTATACTAAGCTCAGCCAACCGTGCTTGAATCCCAGCTCCAGTATTGGGTATTGAAATTGGTAGAGGCTCAGCATGGGGAAATTGCTGACGGAGTCCTGGCATTCCAACCCTAGCATTAGGAGTTATTACTGGTTGCTGTGGAGGTGGGAAATCTGGAATTTCTTGTTGTTGTGCCCTCAAGGCAAGCAGATGCTGCAGCATTTCAGCTCTATTATTATTTGGAGGTGCAACATTATCCCTTTGCGGAGGAAGTGGATCTGGTTGCCTGAAATTTCCAGGCACAGGCTGGAATGGATGAGGACCATTCACTGTGCTATTTGATCCTGGATCACAGCAGTAGTGTTAGAAGTTAGATGCTGTATTGCATGTACAGGCCCTCCACCAAAAACATCACCCTGAGCAGGTTGAGCTGCACCCCTTGGCAGAGGCTGTGACAGCCGAGGTGGACGGTGGCGCTGGGGGCTATCAAGAACATGATTCTCTCGTTCTTGGCTCTGAGCAGCTATGCGAGCGCGCTGTGGAGTGTTGGGAGGTGTGTTTGGATCCCTAGATACAATTAAAGAAATTAAGATCACATTTGGAATTTACCTACATTGAAGCAATGGAGAGGAAAAGTAGCAGAATAAAGGCAATAAAGCAGGAAAAGGCCTGAAATCAGTAAAATGAGAGGTGGATTTGAAGATAGGAATATATCTGAATTTACCATGCACAAAACAGGGGGTAACAGGAGTCAATGACTCAGACAGTATCAGGTCAGGCTAAGAAAAGAGAAAGGATAAGTCAGAAACTGTGTAAACAATTTTCTTTTACACACCTGGGTAATGAGCCCCAAAGAAACAGAGTGGGAGGTGTCTGCAGTGTATAACACTTCAAACAACTGTGCGGAATAGTTTCTGTCGCTTTTGCTACTGCCTGGCCATTTCCACATGCAACGCAAATTTTCCATTGCTTTTGCTACTGCCTGGCCACATTCCCCTGTGACGCAAATTTTCTGTTGCTTTTACTACTGCCCAGCCCCTCCCCATGTGACACAAATTTTCTGTTGCTTTTGCCACTGCCCAGCCGCATCCCCATGCAACACAAATTTTCTGTTGCTTTTGCCACTGCCCAGCCACATCCCCATGCAACACAAATTTTCTGTTGCTTTTGCTACTTCCCAACCCCTCCCCTGTGCAAACAAATTTTGCATTGCTTTTGTTACTGCCTGGCCACTTCCCCTTGCAATGCAAATTTTGCTTTGCTTTTATTACTGCCCAGCCATGTCCCTGTGGAACACAAATTTTGGGTTGCCTTTATTACTGCCTGGCCCCTCCACTGTGTAACACAAATTTTGCATTGCTTCTATAACAACGCTGCTGCTTATGTCATCGCCACAAGTTGTGGCGCTGACAAAGCACTGGTTCTGTGCTTAAAGCTAGGTTCTGTAATTATTTTAGAGAAATTTTGGTTAAAGAAAAAGAACCTGGATCCAGGTTCGGGGATCAGGTTGATAGGTCTCAGATTCAATGCAAAGTCTGTGCCTCAGGTGTTCCAATTGAGAGTCGGACCTGGATTGCACCACAAAGTGCCAAGAAACATCCGGTTTCAGATGACCACTTGAAGGCAGTGGAGCAGGTTGAGGAGGCGAATAGAAGGTGGAGGAGCTTTCCAGGGAAAGGAGAGCTGATTCTGCAACCAAGGAACTTCGAGACATCCGGTTTGCTTCTGTGCAAGATCTGAGAGGACCGGTTGCAAGTGGGTCTTCAGGTAAGATAAGTGCAGCTGAAGCGGAAATGTGGGAGGACTATGCACTGAATGGGGCAGATTTCGATGCTGGGGAGGAGCCAGAGGATCCAAATGTTCGCCAAGTGTCACGATAAGATAAGATCTATCGTTCCAGCACCTATCTAAGTGCCAGAGATCTAAGCGCTGGATGACAAAGAGGCTATGACTAAGACCGGCCCGGCCTGAAGGATGACGATGGGATGACGTCATGATGATGTCAGAGATGACGACAGAACATGAGGACACAGCAAGGACATTAAGAACATGCGGTTAAGGGTAGTATGTAGTAGTATATATAGATTAGTTCACATGGTTCGCTAGACAGTATAAGTAGAGTAGCTATTACGCTGTTGTAGTTAACCTTTTATTCCATCATCTTTCGAGATCTACCACAAGCACCACCCAATCCCTCTCATCTTACCGAGAGTGGACGCTTAAGGTCTTGACTGTGACACCAAGTGCAATTGAGCAAAGAGGCAGATTCTTTTGGGCTGTGGAATCCTGAAGACGTGGCGAGAAAGCTGGGTTTTGGAGACAACGACTTAGTGGGGGAGGTGCTTGCAGAGGACGAAGAAGACGATTTCCTGGGGGAGATTATGTGAAATGCTGGTGAGTCAACGTTCATCAATTCGTTGAGGCAATTTGCGCAATCTGCGCAATTTGCAGTCAGAGGTTGATATACTGTCACATGACATGACGTGTGACATTGCCGGCGCTAAAAAGGGTGGTTGCTTCCACTTTCTCTGTCGTTCTCTTTTGGAGAAGCTGGCGGGCAGAACAATATCCTACATCCATTTGAATGAATTCTTGTTCATATATGTTGTGATTAATTCCCTCCACCAGGCCTGGAAGATCCAGAACCCGTTGAAATTCAAGGCGGTCAACAAACAAGCAATTTGAGTTCTTCCTCCAGTGAATGGTTTCTTTATCCATCCAAGATGGTAAGTTGTTTCCTCATAGCAAAGTGCTAACCTGAGACATTGCTTAGATGTTTTTACTTGACACCTTGGACAATCTCCCGAGACTTCACATCTCAAACTCACTGATGCGTGTATTTCTCTGGGTTTTGAAAGAAGCCAAGTGCAAAGATGTTCCGTCCTTTGACAAGCTCCATCGCATTCAGAAAAAAAATTGCTCAGAGTGCGGAATACCGACTATTCCATGTATCTCAGTGCAAGGCAACATCTTTTTCATGAATGACCCAAAGGTGATCATTGCAAAGGTGAAGTAAAAATTCTTTCATTACATGTATGGTCAAATTGAATCAGTCAAGGACTGGGCAAACCCTACCACGCGTAAATTGATCCATCTGTATCCTGAGATCCCAGAGGATGGCAGTATCCGCGAGATCTGGCATGCTCAAAAATGGCGCAAAAATATGAACCTTGACATTCTGAGCCCCATGTATGATGCTGGAGCAACACATTACTACGTTAAGGAGGTTTCACTTCTCAAAACTGGAAATTTTGTTGTTCCCATCCGATGGGTCTTGTTCTGTGGCAGGGTCTATGCCGATGCATTTTCTATCATCTTCAATGACGAGGTCTGTGGCACTATGACTATCAAGTCATTGTCAGGCTCAAATGTTTAGAACGAGGCAACCATTATTGATGATAAAATGACACTCATTTGTGCGAACGATTTGGTACAAAATTACTTTGATCTTCAGCAGGCTGGTAATGTGCCGAGATGGTCTGGTGTGTTGTCAACTATCATGGTCTCCTCCATTTCTGACTGATCTATAGCCACAACTATTGAAACTGGACAGCCAGCTTGTATGTCAAACCCTAAACGACTCATTGCCCAGGGTGATCCATTATATTCGAGTTTTGTTGATTATGTCGGCGATGATGTTTCGGGAAATCGTACAAAGTCCTGGAATAAGCACTGGAACACATACATGACACACAGAAATCTACCTCGAAAGCTCCTTCAGCAGGAGTTTCATGTCCACTTCATATCTACGTCTCCGAATGCAGGCATTTCAGAACTGTTCAGAGAGTTCAAGGCCTCGGTGGAGTAACCCTTCTTTCCTGCATATTGTTTCTTAATTTTTGCTGACCACAAGTTGTATTAGGGAATCTCATACAGAACCAGCTCAAGTCCAAGATGAAACAGGCAACACTACACGTTTCTGCATCCATGTTAATGCTGGACCTTCGGATAACCCCATGCAGAGCGAAGTCTCAGCCCATATTGGTGGAAAAGGTAATCATTTCTGCCGCAAATGCGAGCTGGGGGGTACACAGAAGGAGAAGGCCACCGATGAAGGGTATCATGCATTATTTGACGTATCGGAGCACATTTCTGAGGCAAAAACATCATTCACAGTCCTCATATAGGCTGGGCTTCCACGAACCAAGGAGTGAATCCTCGACAAACTTGAGAAGCAGGTCAAACTTGCATGCTTAGGGGTACCCAAGCATGTCAAGGACCTACACACTCAAACGGGGATCAAGGATATGTATATGCAATAGTGGATTGACCAACTGCTCTTATGTTTTAAGGAGCACAAAATCATGGAGCCCGATCGCTCTGATCATGATATTCAGGAGGAACTTGTCCAATGGACCCTTGATAATCGTGACAAGATTTACAGTGCCTTCTTAACCACGAAAGGTCCTGATTTTGTTGCATTCAAAGTCATTTGCTGCTAAAATAGTTCCAGGTTTTGGTCCAACGAAAGATACACCTGTCGAAATTCTCTACACAATATTGCTTGGTATTGTCTAATATATTTGGCATATATCACATACAGCATGGACCCTGGAGCAGAAGTGGACATATTCTTTTCGACTTCAATCGACTGCGACTGATGGCCTCTCCATCCATGTGATCCGTGCAAATTACATCATGCAATATGCTGGCTCCCTCATTGGCTGTCAATTCAAAACCCTCGCTCAAACAAATGTCTTCCATGTTTATGGCCTCATAACGGAGCACCAATTTATGGCTTGGAAGGCCACGGGCGAGCTGGCAGCACTCCTATGGTTCCCAGAGATCCGGAATCTTGCAGAATATCATGTATTTAATTATCTTCTCTCTTTGCTTTGCTTTTGCAACTCATACCTTTTTTAGCAAGATCTTCAAGTTGCGGTTGCAACTGTGCTTGATGTTTTCGCAATGATTGATCCCTCAAAAATCATTTCGAAGATCAAGTACCATCTACTGGCCCATATCGATGAGGATGTTGTTGAGTTTGGTCCTCTCATTGGTGTGGCCACAGAGATCTTCGAGTGCTTCAATGCAATCTTTCGCTTTTGTTCTATCCTCTCAAACCATCTTTCCCCCAGTCGTGACATTGCCATTCAACTCGGAGATCAAGAGGACCTTAAACACTGCCTGACAGGTGGGTGGTGGGTCACTGGTGACAATAAATGGCAGAGGGCTGGCTCAGGTGTTCGGCATTTTATGGCAGCTCACCCAGTTCTTCAGCGGCTTCTCGGATGGAGTGAAAGCAAGCCGTTAAAGCATGGTATGATCCTAACGAATCATTGTGTTTTCTTATTTCCGGCCGGTCACTGCCTGTCAGAAATCGCCTCTTTCTCCATGACCTCTTCATCGTTCCACAACTTCCGGTGCTCGTCCTGTTCATACGACGTCTGACTACATCTCAGCATCCCTCCGGCCGTCACCGGACCGACTACATGCTGCTATACTCTCAAAGATTGGCGCAATAATGTTAAAATCCACATCAAAGGCTGCGTGCTCGCCACCAACTTATCGGACGCCTTCGTAGTGCTACGATTCCTAAACTCGGTACGGGCGGTCAGCACGGTCAATGCATTCCCTCAATGGTATTGATATCATTTTATCAGTTTTATTTCGGCGTCATTGGGACCCGCTTTGTGGAACGACCATTTTACGCAAGTCCGCCACATTGGACTTTTTTTGGGAAATGGACAACCCCGGCGGTGGAACTTGTGGCTCTTGTACGTTCATGTAACTCCTTTTACGATGATCCTAGCTCGTCTTGGATGTGCGCCATATTTTGGTGCTGTACGGCGGCTCCCCATTGGGGGCTATCAGCCAGTTTTCGACATATCGCTACGCGCGATCCACATCTTTTGGCCCATCTCACCATGTCTATTTCCTATTCATACGATGTTTTCCACCCCTCAATGATATTATATGACGTCTCCCACGCTCTATGTTCGCATATAGCTGGTGTGCCCGCATTCTAACGCATCTGTGCCCGACACTCGTGCCCCTTCGCATTTCTTTCGACATATTTTTCATGTCTCCCCGTGCGAGACTTCGTTCTGACGCGCCCGACGCATCGACTGAGCCCACCGATGGTGCTCCCACCCCAGAGGAGCACCCTGAATCGCCGGTCGATGCTCATAATTGTGACGACGGCGACCTTGAACACCTCTCTCATGAAAAATGAGTTCAACTGGCTGTCGCTGCTTCCCAATCGGAGCTCATGTCCCAGCGCATGGCCGCCAAGTATTATCGAGTCCCTCGTACCACTGTGCAGGACCGCGCCAAAGGTGCTTTGACCCGCAACAACGCTCACCTCCATGAGCGCAAACTCACCCAGCCGCAAGAGGATGTTCTGGCTGAATGGATTAAGGTGAGGTCTTGTGTTTGCTGCTCACCCTCGGTATCTGACATCGAGAAGAGCCTTGGAAGGCGCGGCATCCCTCTCAGTTTGCCAACCATCGGGGCCTATGCAGCCGAGATCTGCGGAGGGCCACTTTGCGTGACCTGGGCGACGCGCTTCAAGAAGCATCGCCCCAACCTCAAAGTCAAATGGACGAGCAGCCTTGAAGAGTGTCGTGCTCGAGCCTTGAACCGGCCTGTCGTCCACGACTACTTCACTCTCCTCGCCGACACCATCGAGCAGTACGACATCAAGCCCAAGAATCTGTGGAACATGGATGAGAAGGTGATTCAATTTGAAAGTGGCAATCGGGACCTGGTCACCACCATGAGCTGTAACAGTACCGCCCTCCATCCTTCGGTTGTGTTCCAGGGGCTACGTCGTGATTTGCGGTGGGGAGAGGACAATTCCTGCAACGCTAGGTCAGCTCCTCTTATACATTCTCTGCCTCCTCTAAAGACTTACCCGCTGTCAGGTATCTCAATCTCCCCGAACGGTTGGACGGATCAAGAGTTGGGTGCCTTGTGGCTGGAGAAAGACTTTGCGCCCGCGTCTGCCAAGCGGTTGGACGATCCCGGCAACTATCGTCTTCTCATCTTGGATGGCCACAATAGCCACTGCACGTATAACTTCATCAATTTTGCGCAGGTAGACACATAATCTCAACAATTGGATCGGCATGTAATCTTTACTTCTAGAAACATCGGATCATTGTTCTCTGTCTTCCCTCGCACACAACACACGCTCTTCAGCCTTGCGATGTTGGCGTCTTCAGCCCCCTCGTGGCCAGGTGGAAGGCCAGAGTTGGTTTGGTAAGTCCAGCTGCTATTTTATTTAGCCATGTCTGAAAAGAAAATTAACAGTAGTCATTCTGTTAATTGTAGCTACACGCACAAGGTGTTTTGATCGATAAATACAATCTGCTTTCGAACTATGCGATTGCGAGGGATCAGGCGTTCAAAAACAGCACAATTATCTCTGCCTTCCAAAGATGTGGTATATGCCCGCTCAACGAGAGCGCCGTCCCGGATGCACTCTTTGCGCCCGCAGAGAACTACACCACTCAGGCCGCTATGCCGCTCGCTCCCCGTCTGCCTTCTTTACTTAGGCGCGACAGCGGGATCATCTTCAGGATCCTCTTCTGCGACGACCGCTAGTTCACGCGTTACGCGTTCCATCTCTACGAGTCAGACCACAACGACTTCCTCAAACTAATCCAGTTCGTTGAATAAATAAATCCCATTCGCACGCTGACGATGACCAGTTTTATCTCGTACTTCAACGCACTCTTCCATCGCCACTGGTACCTCATCGACGACCCAGCCCCGTCCGTCTACTCCCACCAACTCCGCCAACACCTCACGCTCCTCCAATGCCTCGTCGGTGATCCAGCCCCGTCCATCTACTCCTACCAACCCCGTCATCACATCGCGCGACGCGTTGCAAGCACGAGATGCGTTCCGCGCGGCGTACGCCGTTGCTATGCCATCGCCGGTCCGGAAGACAGCATCCCGCAACGCCTTGGTGGCAGAGAACAACCAGCTCCGCTCGCTCCTCAAGGTCGCAGGGACAAATATACATATTTTGTGAATTGTGCAGACCCCCCGAAGCAGAACTCCCTTTGAGGTAGGTGATCTGCTTATAAACAAGTAATCATGAATTCCATTTGAATTGTCAGCATTTTGGAAAGTTTATTGCACCATGCCCTCAAAAGACACAGTCAATTTATCCGAATAAGCTATTACTAAACGCAAAGGTTTTGTCCGATTTGAATGTCTGGCCGCCGCATCGTTAGCACGTATGGCGTGTACATAAAATCCAGGACTCACTCGAGCACCCACTATTGATCCACGTATTCTCTGCGTGCAACTGAGCGTCAGCGATGGATGCCTTCGTCTCAACCGCACCGCACGAGTCGCCGCTGACAACGGTGTATATCTTGCTACAGGCACCTGAGCCCAGGACACAATAGGACGCGAGGTTCAGATCTACGACGGGCGAGTAAAGACGAGAAGACGTCAAACAAGATTGGAAATGTACTGCTACACGTCGTCGACACTTCGGGATTCCAGCGCAAGATATCTGAGAATCCGATGTTGAATCTGCCGCATTCTGGGTGAGCGTGTGCGCGGAGTTCACGGGCCAGAGAACGCACTTTGCTTCGATGATGTTACAGTTATCCCCGGATTGGACATTATCTATTACCGGGAGGATTAGGCTGCGGTGCGCGGAGAGGACTCAAAAACGTACAGTACGTCGTGCAACTGCGCCACGACCCGTCAGCGACGCCCAAATCATCCTGGATAAAACAAAACTCACTTGGACCAGCTCCCGGGGTTCAAATTCGCCGGCGGGCCCGGGGGCGGCGCCGCGACATTTGAGTTCTTGATACATAAGTTCTGCCCGATTTGGATACCTGGTAAATACGCACGCGTTAATCGAGGGACTCGCATGCGGGCTGGGCTGGGCGTCGGCGTACTGCATGCCACATCAATCCAGGGGTTCAAAGACCTGAGCTGTGCGTCGCTGAGAGACGTCTTCGTCTCGATCACACCGCATGAGTCCCCGCTCACGACCGTATATATCGCCTCGCATCCACCGCTTATGGCAACACAGTAACTCTTGAGGACGGGACTGCGTACGTCATACCGGTGAGAAATGAATGAAAACAACTCACTGCAAGGTTCAGATCTATCATCGGACAAGATGCTCAGTTGTGAAACCACACCGCGGGAAGCGGTTACGTACTATTACAGGTTGTCGAGACTTCGGGGTTCCAGTGCAGGAAGTCGCTGAAGGAGATGGAGAACCTGGACGCTAGAGTTGATAAAAAACACCCGAAAATACGGACAGCAGCGTACTTGGAATCGATTACGTTGCAGTTATCGCCCGATTGAACGGTGTCTACAGCGAAACAAGAACGTCAATCCAACAAAAGTAAAGAAATAGTGACTGTCGTACAGTAAGTCGTGCAGCTGAAAGCGGCAGAAATATCTCAGTATGTGTGACGTCGATCTGAGTTGGGGGCCAGACATACTTGGTCCAGCTCCCAGGGTTCAAATCCGCCGGAGGACCAGAGGGCGGTGCGGCGCCGGGAATCGCGCGAACACAGTACGCCTCGTCCAGTGCCAGATTCGTGCACGCGGGCGCGAGTTCTGGGTTCAGCGAAAACAACTCCGCTTGGGTCAAGTTGAATGTTGTCTCGAGCTTTCCACATCCATCGCCGCTGACTATGGTATACCAGCGAGCACACCCCTGCATGGAAAAAAAAAAACAGGAGTGAGTCGAAATTGATGGGGAAGATGGGACCACGCACGGAAGGGGCGGATCCAGCCGCGGCATTTGTTGGCGTAGGTGGCAGAGCAGCCGTAGCGTTCGTGACAAGGACACAAATCGCCGTACCCGGCACCAAATTCGGGCACGGGTTACTTGGATTGAAATTCCACAGCGTGAAATCCGAGTCGGAAACTTCGAACCTGCGCGAGATGCCAGTCAGGAAAATATCAAGGGAGATCTGAAGGGAGCCGTCACATTGCTTCTATACCAGTACAATTGTCTCCAGACGCCACGCTGTAGTACCAGTCGCATCCGTTTGCGATGGATCCCGAAGCCAAGTTCGCGGGCGCCTGCAGGGATCCTGTGGGGAAGGGGAAGGGCGCCTCAGGGGATGGGGATGGGAGAGAAACGGTGATCATCGAGAAAACAGCCGTTCCAGCCGGAATCGTGGTCGTTGGCCCCCCGGAATTGAGAGGAGGGAATGCTGCGACTATCATATCGTTGAATTTTTGAGCGTCTTGCATTTCAGGTGAGCTCACCGCAATACCAGTAACTGATAGAAGATGCGTGAGACCCTTTCAAATTCCAGAATTAAACAGCATACTCAGCCCAGAGGTTGGTGCAATCTGAATTCAGCTGCACTCATGTTAGATATACGATGAGCAGCGAGCGGGTCACGGAGCCTCACCTCGGGATTCAACGTCACAAAATCATCCAGAGTGACCGAGTCTAGGATATGTTAATTGAGAGCTGGCACGTCAACCAAGCCGGCGTACTGTTAAGAGCAACTTTTGTGCAAAAGTCCTACATCCTCGGTCAGAATCAACAGCTTAAAGACAGAAATTGATTCCTACCCCCTTTTGAACGAAGTACCAACCGCCGCAGTTTGAAGTGGTACCAGGAGGAGTTTGCCCAGGAGGAGCTCTAGAGATCTCATCAGTTTCAGGCTCTGGAGAGTCGAGACGAAGCAATCTCCACTTACACTATAGCTGTGGGGGTAGGGACGGGCTTTGGGGCACCATTGTCGACAGCGTTTACATCTGGGAATCCTCCATGGGGACTAAGCGGATAATTGACTCGTGCCGAGAGACCGAGATCAAGTCTGCGTACCTGATGCACAGACTCAATCCGTATTGACGGCCAACATGTACACAGCCTGTTTCAAGACTGGGATTGAAACTATCGCGACAAGATTTAGTGCCTATAAAAACCAGAGATCGCTCAGCACGCACCTGACGAGTTGGGTTACGGTGATGCTTTGATTCGAGGACGCCAAAATGCCGTTCGCCGCTGCCACGATGTCCTCACACGTTTGATTGGCGGTGGGTGTGTATGTAGTGCATGCCTGAACCCGAAATCAGTCGAGGTGGTTTGGGAGCTGCCCCAGTGCTCACCTGAGGCAGACAAAGGGCCGTCCCGGGGCCAATTCCATCCGTGCAGTTCGTACCTTGTATAGATGGGTTGTTGACCAATATCTATAGGTCAAACCCGTGAACTCGGGCTCTCGCAGATTTGCGGATACCTACATCGTACCAGCCCACGGAGAATTTTGATGCGATATCAGTGCAAGTGGATGTACCTGTTGAGGTGATATTCCTCCCTGTGATAGCGCAGGTTGACGAGACGGTGTCATTCGCGCCGATAGGTACTGTGGAGGGTCCCGGGGAGAACAGTGACGTAGTTGTCGGCGGATTGGTTACATTGTATTGGGAGAATGCGCTGTTGTGCCTCGTCAACATACAGAAAGCCGCAGAGTACTATCGCTTACGATCCGCATAATTTCAACGCGGATTGAAGGACAGCATAAAAATCCGGGTAGAATGTCAGGGGGTTCGAAAGAGTCGCGTTCATCGTTCCTAGCATGCACGGGGTACAAAGCTCAGTCGATGGATAGCCGAGGATTCCTTGCGCAGGTGTTGGGCCAAACGAAGACAGCACCTCATTGCAGAATTCGCTTGTCGTCCTGGCAGCCATTAGTTCGTAGCAAGGTATGCGAAGAATGAATGGAGACGTACGTATCTTGCCTACACTGTACCGCATAAGGACCGGAGATCGTGTCTACAGCCAGCGTCGCTGTAAAGACGAAAAGCTCAGTAACGGCAGTCGACTAAAATTAAGTTCAGACCACTGACGAGCGTACGAAACATTATTTGGCCCAGGAAGTTGATAATTTCCGCACGCAGCAATGACATTGGCGCGGTAGGCATTCAGTGAGCTCGTGCAGCTCACGCTGCACATGGCGGCCAGTGACGGACCATCATAAAACGGATTAGATCTGAGAAATTGGTGTTCTGAGTGGATCAATTACGCATGAAGGAACGCACCCAAGTAGCTGAATAGTGTCATTACAGGCCACACTCCCAGTCAGTGCTGAGGCGCAGGATGTAGGAGGGCTGGGATCTGTGGGTAGCAAATCATCTGTATAGATCTGGAAACTAACATTCGCGGAGGCGAACGGAGTAGCAGATACAGAAGCAGCCGCTGCGGCTGAGGATGAAGCTGCCAAAGATGAAGCAGCTGAGGATGAAGCAGCTGTGAAAGAAGCCGAGTTGGATTGAAGGGTATTTGACGGCGTAATTGACGAAGCAACAAGGGAATCGGACACGGAGTTGGAAGCCAATGCAACCAAGTCTTCAATCCGTTGAGATTGGGCAGCTTGGGCGTGAGCGATCTATAATCGTCACACAGACTGGTATTAATGGAACAGAACATAGACTCACGTTCACTCCATGGATTTTGCGATAAAAAGAGTCGTCAGCATGGCACAGAAACGCAGTTCGAAGCAGTAACAGTATAGAGAGGGGGGAAAGCATGTTTGAAAGAGTGAGGGCGCGCCAGACGATGGGGTCACTTCGGGGGTCAATTCCAAGTCAATTCAATTCTGCAATTACTAGATTCCACATCAGTCGTTCCTTCGGATCAGGCGCGGAAGGGTCCTTGTTCCGCTGTGCAAGGATCCTTGATCTATTTTAGATTCTTTCCTCGTGGTTTGCGGCCGCAAGGGTGAAAGTGTGGGAAAAGGGTGAGATAAAAGAGGGAAATCTAAAATATATTGCCCGCTTTTGGCTCGCTTACTAAGCTTTTGCTTGGCGCTGACGCGCGTTCATCTTCATCCCATCCGCAGTTCAATACGAATCTTGTCACCAGATGATGAAAGTATAAATATATTTCCCATGGTTTCTACCAACAATGATGAAGGTGCGAGGTAGGTAGGTAGGTAGGTAGGTAGGATTACACGGCCGGTCCAACTCATGAACGCCGGTTTCCAGGAATTCTCCCGGTGTACAGGCACTGATTGCACCATCGTCCCTGGGCCTCTCCAGACGCTATCTTTCGACCCGCCGCGGTAGAGCTACAAGAACAAGAAAAAGCGGAAATTAGCACAACAAACCAGGTAAGCCTCTAAGCATTCAACCGAAACACGGGCACGGCGTAAAATATTTCCAGGACTTCGAATGCGAACTTCGCGACGAGAATTTGAGAGAAAGAGGAAAATCTACCTGATGTGATCTTGTGCCTGATTTGATCAACACAACTCATCATCCACTCAATGCGAAATCTCGTCGCCGAAACACGGAAATCCACCAAGTTTCCCCGAAATGTCAACCAGTCATATGTGCATGGTCATCGTGGAACGCCGGTTGTGGGTTGTGCAGATTCCTTTCCCCGATTCCGCCCTTTTACTCTCTCTTGTTCTGCAGAATTGGTCCTTGCTTGTAATTCAGGATGAAACTACGTTCTGTGCTACTCGTCCCAACGATCTGTGCGGCTTTACTCGCATCCTGCGGCTCACTGAATTCACCGCGGTAATCGCCTTTAGTACTATCTATCCTTCCGCCTGTCCTTTCTCAAGCTCAACAACCTACAAACGCGACGAGCCTTCCCATCGGATCATGTACCCCAGATATTCCTTGCTCGAATGTATGTCCTTCGATATCTTTCTGGCTTTGCCAATTCAGTTTCTCCGCAGGGAGCGTGCTGCAATGGTGGGACCGGTTTCTGTGGCTTCGGAAGTAAATTCTGCGGCAGCGATGTCTGCACCAGCAACTGTGACGCCAAAGCGGAATGCGGCAAAGATGCGCCTCCTCAAAATGTCACCTGCCCGCTCGTGAGTCTGCCATATGATATTCAGATTTTCGACACCTAACAATACGTTGGGGGCATCAAGAATGTGTGCTGTAGTCAAGTAAGTTCCGGGCGCGTGTGTTTCTGTGTGGTCTCTAAAGAATTCCCGCAAGTTTGGATTCTGTGGCACTACAGGTATAAATCTCTTGGTCTGATGCCATTCCTACTGACGAACTCTACGAAAAGTCGACTTCTGCGGTGCGGGATGCCAGTCAGGGTGCGATGAACCCTCCATCCCTTCATGCGGTGAGGCAAATGAGACTCGGATTCGCTATCGTTCTGAACAAAACACAGGTACCAACCAGGAGACAGCGTTGACACGCCGAATCGGCTACTATGAGGCTTGGGCTGCTACCCGGTCTGCGCAAATTTTCGTCTCCTTCATCAGAGAACTGAATTTTTTAGTGGCTGCATGGCCTACACTCCTGAAAAGATTTCCGCGGAAACCTTGACCCACATCAACTTCGCATTTGCGCTGATATCCAGGCCAGCCGAGGTTGCTCAAACCAACATCCGTCATGGCTGATACGTTCTGCAGCTCGTTCAATGTCGTCGAGATGACGACGGGGGATTCCGATCTCTGGAAGCGCACCACGGCTCTCAAGAGCCGCAATCCGACACTCAAAGTCTTTCTGTCCATTGGAGGATGGACATTCAACGTATGTCACTACCTGGTCACTCATTCTACAAACTTATACCGCTGGCACGAATGTAGGATCCGCCTACGTCTCAAATATTCTCAAACTTGGTTGGATCTGATGCCAACACCAACACATTTATTTCCTCGGTGCTCAGAGTGTTCGAAACATATGGGTTTGATGTACCGTACACTCTCTCGAACCGGTAACTCGACACTGAGTTCATTTTGCAGGGCCTCGACGTCGACTGGGAGGTAAGTACTTGTGATACCATTGAGGCTGAAACTCATTGCACCATTCATGCAGTACCCTGCAGCCAGTGATCGGGGCGGCGCACCCGCAGATACGAAGAACTATGTGGCTTTCATGGCGGCGGTCAAAGTACGCTCCTTTCTTCGTTGGATCCAACCCACTCAAGACCACTCCGTAGAAAGCATTCTCGGATCCTGGTTACGGTCTGACATTGTGCGAGAAAGCTTTCGAAATGACGAGAACATGCTAATTTTGCGATGGGACAGTACCGCCCCGTCGTCGTACTGGTATCTTCAACATTTTGACCTTCCCGGACTTCTTCAACACGCGGATTGGGTCAACGTCATGTGCGCATGGCTTTTCTCCAATTCTAATTGAATCCTGGCTCATGAAATAATTCAGGACGTACGACCTTCACGGTAGGGGGCCAATATTCTTTGTTTCAATGGCAGTTGAACCTTTCATCTACTGCAGGAACTTGGGACGGCGTGGACATATTCATTGGGTCCGTATCAGTTTCATTCACGAATCCGTCTTTAGCTGATGATCCGCAGGCCCATCGTCGGAGCACACACAAATCTCACAGAAATAGATGAGGCTTTCAAACTCTATTGGCGTGTCGGTGTCGATCCCAACCAAATGGTAACACAATGGGTCCACAGACGATGGTGATTCGCTGACATTAACGGTCGAAGGTCATGGGCCTCGGATTTTATGGGCGCTCTTTCACACTCGCTTCTTCCGACTGCTCATCTCCGGGGTGCATTTGGGTGGGTATTGCCTTAAAATCCCCTTCTTTTGATCTCATATATCGCGATTGTAGGCAAGCGGAGCAAATGCCGGACCATGCAGCGGACAATCCGGTATCCTCATGTACGCGGAGATTCAGAGCATTCTCAACCAAGTCGACGATTCGGGATCAACCCCATCGCCCGTGTTCGATGAGGATGCTGCCGTGAAATATGTTGTCTGGGACACGTAAGGGCTTGCTCGTCGCACTCAAGTCTCGCCTCATCTCAATTATACTAGAAATCAATGGGTCAGCTACGATGATTCGGAGTCCTTTGCCGTCAAAATGAACTACGCTAATGATCGCTGCATTGGCGGCACTATGATCTGGAGCATGGATCAGGACGATGACAGTTATACGTGTGTTTTGTTTGTCTTCTCGATGTCTCTTGTCTGAAAATTCTCTTGAAATATAGTGCACTCCAAGGTTTATATCCAGGCATAGCCGCTGCAGCGGGAGGCGACACAGAGAAAAATGACAAATGCATTATAACTGATTGCGGCGTATCCTCGTGCGGCCCAGGGTTCAAGTACGTTCCCCTCTTCAGTTCCGCTTGATCAAAACTTGATTTTTGAGCTAGCAAAATGGGCACTACTCCGGAAGACCCCCTTTCTCCCGGCACTCGATGTGATCGGTTGATTTGCTGTCCTCTCAGTATGCCATCATTCATTCGTCTTATCACGTTTTTGACTGAAATTGATTTTCCAAGACAACTCGCCATCTTCGTGTAACTGTATGTATCCTGAATTCTGCATACTCGGATAACTACTCATATATCTTGGACAGGGCGAGGCGGCGACACAAGTCCCTGCAATCCAACATGTCAACCCGGCGAGCAAAGTATCACAACTCAGACCTGCGAGTCTGGAGGCAGCCAAGCATTCTGTTGTACTTCCGACCTCAAACTGTCGGACTATTGTACATATTATGGTAAGGCTTTCGTTTTTTCTCAAGCCGCTGTGCTCATAGTCGCTCCTCCAGATTGTACGGATCCTGACTCGGCAACATGTCAACAAAGCCCTCCTCAGACGCTGTTCACTACTGTTATCAAGGGCGAATTGGACTTGGATACCATTGACTTCTGTCAAGACGTCAAAAAGAACTGTCCGCCAACGTGCAAGAAAGGCCAAGTCAAACCATTCTGCTGTGTAACCGGTGTGCCGTTCAACAATTGCCAATGGCATGGTTCACCTCCGCTTTGTCAGAGCCGAATTTCTGGCATACATCTGCTCATTTTTGACGCCGTTCTGATGTGCAGGTCACGACAATGCCTGCCCGCTCGGGCAAGTCCTCTTAACAACGGACATACAGGGAGACGCCAGTAAGCCCTGCTCCGGATCTGCTACAAGATCCTTTTGTTGTGACTTCGACGGTGCTTTAGTCCATCAAATGTAGTTTTATACAGCTAACGATTCCATTCCGTAGGCCATGACGAAGAGCCTGTACCTTTCAGTGATATATTCCCAGACACAGTCCCCGAAGGTAGCCTCAGCTTCCAGGAGGAATTCGACCCAGACGAAGGTGTCCCGGATGGTTCAACTGGGTCTGGGACAAGCAGTCCCCTTCCCAACGACCAGGAGGAGAACGATACCGCATTTGGGGAAGTTTTCATCGATTCTCCAAACGCTGCATCGGTTTCGTCCTTGGAGCTCAAGACAAATTGGGTGATAACATCGTGCCATCCAACAAGCGATAAGCCTCAATCTGTCAGTGCAAGTATACACTCGCATGGAAATAGCTGATTGTGGGCGTTTATAGGTCCTTATGTACTGTTCAAAGGCGTTATCTAGCTCTGGATGTTCCCACGTCATGATCGGAGGAGCTGAGCACACAATAGTCAAGATGCCGCAGAATTGTGGCCGTGGCCCTTATGCCCGAATCGCCAGTCTCACTCCTCATCCGAATCAAGACAGTCTATCGTCTTATCATCAGTCAAAGAAGCCGTCGAACGAGCCGGTGTATCTGTTGCAGTTTGACTACAGTAAATTATCCTACCCTGTTGAGATGTCAATCTCACTCTCCCCAGATTTCGCTGCAATTCCCGAAGCAAATGGTCCCATATATATGCGCGCAGGTGTGATTTCATTATCTGGGATTCTATCAGGTCTAACTATCTTCCAGACGTCACTGACATGCCCGATTATTGGGATACGGTTGTTGAATCACCCCCTGAGCGAAAACGGTGGTAGGTAAAAGCTTCTATGGTATGAATTTGATCGAGTTACGCCTTTGGTAGGCTTCAAGAGCGCAGCCTTGAGAAACGCTGGTGGGGAACTTTCAAATCCTGGCTATCCAAGATGACCCAGGTGGAGAAGGACACATCGGTGTCTCGGAATTTCCATTGGTCGGACACGGTGCGCATTCGCATGGTTTTAGTTGTGGCTGCACATCGAACAACTTTTTTCCTCCGCAGTGGACCATCTTTCATAAAGAGGTATCATGCCCGGGTATATCATGAATCTTCGGATCAGTATCGAAAGCTTACTAAGCTTCCACAGGTCCACCGCAATTTGAGGCTTCAATAGATGTATCCCTGACCGGTCAAGCCAGTATGTTCTATCCTCCAATAGTTACTCATTTTTCAGATATTAATATTGAACAACCAGGTCTCAACACTCGCTACGGATTTTATCTTCAAGCAACGGTTGTTCCCCAGCAGGTGTGCATGAAAAATTAATCACTGTTCCGCGGCAGTTTCTGCCGTGGCTGTCTGCATCGGCGAGCTGCCGGTTGGATCCCGGCAATTTGCCGAGACCCCGCCGCACGCCGCGGCTAATTTCGGCAGAGTCTGCCGCGGTCACCCCCAATGTTGGAGTGATCTTGAGCTGACGATTTCGTGTCTAGTTCAAGCCGCATATCTCTACTTCTGTGCGTAACTTCACATTTACGGGATGGACTCTCGGCCTGACAAATCCCAGCCGCTGATGCGAAAGCGCATGGACAGTTCACAATGAGAGGTGAAGCAACGGTCCAGTACGACTCTTCTTCCATCCAGTTTGCTTCCTTCGGGTTTCCCGGACTCTACTACCCTGGATTGCTGACTGTGGGCCCAACGCTTGTTCTGAGTGGATACGGTAAGTCCTTGATTATACCGTTCGCAAAGAGATCGATTAACCATTGATATAGTGACGGGGCAGTTGTCTATTTCAGGGTAAGTCCTTAAGCTCTGATATTAGAGCACCCAGTTGAGTATCTGTACAGGGAGTTCACATCCAGCATCGGGTACACGTTCCCAACCGTCAATTTCAACTTTGGAAAGACCGATCCTGATGTTGTGTCACCGGCTATCACCCCTTCTGACTTCACGAGCGGACTCGCCCTCACGGCAGGATACAATGTGGAGTTGACGGGAAAGTCTCATCCGGCAATAATAACTTGCCCGCTACTAATTCACATGCACAGGCGATCTAAGTATCCACATCGTTCCATCTATTCAGTTAGGCTTGAGTGTTCTCGGTGGCGCAGTGATTGACGCACAGGTCTGCAGACATAAATTTTCTGGGACCTTTAACTCAACAAACACACATACCAGGCCTTCGTGGATGTCGATCTGTACACGGGAGTGAGGATAAACGGTTCTGTCTCCAATGCTATCGTAAGGATTCAATATCGAGCTGTCTTTGTCCCGTCCTCAACCATCCCTTAGGCTCCCCAATTCTGCATCGGGGCATGTAAGAAAACTTTCTTCATCTTGAACTCCAACTGATTTGAACTTCGTCATGACCAGATTATGGAGTGAGAGTGTGAGTGCTGATCAGTTTACGGATTGCGTGGATGCTGACCTCGGAATTTAGCGACGCCGGCCTAACCGGCAATGTTCTCTACTGGGAAACCGGTCCGTTGTCCATAAATTTCTACGCCAATGAACAGGAGATATATGGCCAAGTATGTTTGTTCGAAAGTTGAAATCCATTCTAACACATTCTCAAGTGCTTTTCGTCCGTCACCGAGACCGTGACTATAAACGACCGAAGTGTTAATGGAAAGAGAATCGAAATTTTTGGCGGCACAATCCCTGAGATACAACCTTCCACGTTTGGGCCTGCTTATATCGAGCAGAGAAATTCCACTCATACGCAGAGGACCATGCCTCGCTCTTCTGAGTCACTCTTAAACCACGAGAAACGCGGGTCTATTCCGTTCCTGCCTGGGTTTTTGAACTGTCCGGATGTGGACGACCATATTGGAGCGGACGGAACCGATAATGATCCTTATTCAGATTGTAAGCTCCCATGCGATCCTCTTCACTTATCTATGTTCAATTCGTCATGGCAGTGAACCTCAATACCCTGGAGGATGCCATGGAGCGGAGATCTCTCGATGATGAACTAGACGATGTCCACCCTCCCGATGTCGCATCAAATTATACACTGTGTAAGCATGTTCAACCACATTGAATATTCAATTAACTGATAAATGTCTGCGCGTAGCCGGTCACGAGATTCTTGTATGTGTCCATCTCAATATCCAGAGCAAAAGTCTGATTCTCCCGATAGGTCTCGGTCTCCGAATGTCCCAAAGTTAGGTCTGAGCATATCCCACTCCATGATCTGTAGCCCTCTATTAATTCTTGATACAGCTTCAAGGCTTTGGCGTACAATAACCTCGGATTGCTATACGTAGGGATCCTCGATTTTCAACCTAATCTTGCTCAACCCTCCGTGTATCCTTGACAGTTCGATCTCCAAAACCCCACCGCAGCCGACTTCGATCCTACATTTTCAACACACGGATCACCCGCCCCGGGGGCTAAAGCTACCACCTACGGTCGCGAGCATATATACGAGATACAGCTCAGTATGTCCAGGTCCATCCATATCGTCCAACAATCCCAACATTCGCGTAGTTTCAGATTTCATGAGCAGTCTATCCACGCAAACGGCTCTTTGGAAGTCCGTAGACAGCGACTTCTGCTCCTGGCTCACCCAGAATGTCGTCAATCTTGGGGTACGTGAGATTAGCGCATTCGATGACATTCAGAACTCACGCTTGTCCAGGTGGTTCAAAATATGCTGCACTGTTTCCCGTTCAACGCCCGAATCATCACTCCTACGAGCACGAATCCGTATATGCCGTGGCTGGAGAGTGTGGCCAATGGGATCAAGGTGTGTCTCTGAGGACTCTCTTCCATGGATTCACTGAGCTAGGCTGCAAGGCTAATGCTATTCACGGAAATGCCCTGGCGTCATCGACGTCCTGGAAGAAGTACACGTTCACGAAAATGCTTTCCATCATGCGATCCGTGAGCACTGTCCAAATGAACTGTGAAAAAATACGCTGACTCACCATTTATCGAGACTGCGGGCCTTGCATCGTACATGAACGACCCAGAAGTCCGCGAATCGTTCATAACTCAATCGAACTGTATGAAACAAGAATGGTGAAGCGTCCCAAGTATTTATTCAGAGCTTTCCTGACCACATATCCATCCTTCTTCAAGGAACACATGGTACACCAGCTATTCGCAGACGGTATGCCGCCGCCCAGTCTCCTCAGGCCATCATCCCCCTGACTTGATGTATTTCTGAGTAGACGGGCGTCCAAGTTAACGGAGGGATCAACGGCATATACACGAACTTTATCCAGGGCGTCATGAGCCAGTTCTCGGACCGCTTGAGCGCGGGCCTCGATACCATGATAACATTCTGGGACAACGCCGTCGACAAGATCGACTCGACGCAGCCACCGCCCAAGGTACAGTATATCTCCCGTTTCCATGAAACCACCCACTCACCCACCATGTTCTAGGTCGCGGTGAACTACGGAATTGTAGTCGCAACGGCGACGCCCGCCGTGGATGTGATTGGGCTCGACCTCACATCCCTCCAGGACTTTATTATCAACCATGGCGTCACATGGTGGTCCAGACTGTGAAATTATTTTTCGAATGTGTACAGGATCCGGTGTTGGCTCTTTTTATTGGGGAAAATGTAGTGTATGGCCGACTTGAAATCAGCGTGAAACACTCCTGGGATCGCTATGATGGTATGGGAAAGAAGCTAAACGCCGGGATATTATAAAGAAGCCAGGCGAGGCGCTGCGTGTCAGTTCATGCGATTAGAGGTTTTCCATATTGACTTTGCAAATTGACTGGAGTTGCGCACCCAGCGGAGTTTAAATTTGGCAGGATTGACTTGCATGACTTGTGCGGGCGTGCATGTGCTCGCTTACACTCACTTTCCCCACTGTACTGAAGCTGCCCCAAACATGGCCATAAAGTGGATTCGAAGATCTCGTGGACCTGATATGATTCGACCATATTTACAAAATAAAATCAGTACAAAACACTTGCTGGTATGAAGGTCCAGAGCTGTTCCATCCTTCCCGTGAATTCCTCGTAGGTGACCTATCAGGCATATCAGCGTCAAAGACCCGAAGTTTAACTACAGAACGACCTACCGGAGTTATCGTGCTCCCCGCCTCAGCAGCCCAGGCGGTGAGTGCGAACCCCGAACCAGAATCTACCTCAATCATGCTGAATCAAGATTGAGTAAGGAATGTGGGCCACGTAAGCTGGACGCGACGACGTACTATCCAGTGGTAGAGTTGATGCATTCAATTGTGAAGGTGGTCGAGCTTGTTCCCGCCACAGATTGCATGAACTGCGGTCCCACGGTCCCTACCCCCGCGTAGGTCAGATACCTGGCGTCTTTCGTGCTACTGCCTATTGTATCGATGAATATGATCTGCGAATCAGTGGGGAAGTCGAGGGGGATTGGATCCCACTGCCATTTGATTATGAATAAATATTAAGTTCGAGGCAGAATGAGATGCGATGGAATAGAGCGTATTTGCACCGCCCATTTTCTTTTCGCCATCACTCGTAGTTTTTAACCGACCCAAATGATTGATGTGATTTTGATGTGATTCCGGTGTGACACTTGAGTGACTGGACGTGTGTGCATCACAAGTCCCGGGTCCTGAGCTAAGTGAAATGGCGCAACTCCGTCAGCAGATTCAACAAGTGACAGCTATCTGGGACGCCGAACGGGGGCGTTTTTTTGAACGAGCTAACCAGGAGCGCGATAAATATCGCGAGGACAGTGTTGTCCTTAAGGGTTAAGTCTTAAGTTAAGTTAAGACTTAATTTACCCTTAATATTAAGCCTTAACAACAGTCCGGCGGGCTATTAACCCTTAATTAAGGCCTTAATGATGGCTTTATATTTTATTCACCTTGCCGTTGGTTGTGCTCAAACATGGTAGAATCCCACCCAGACATGGAATGCTACTACGAACACCCAACAGGATCATTTAACAACAACCACTAGCTTGATTGGCCCACATTTGACACCGCAAGGCTGTCAACTTGCCTTCTGCAGCAAGATTCGGCGAGATCCAGAGGCCTCAGTTGGTAAGATGCAAGAAAAATCGCCCAACATTGGTTTCAAGTGCTCTGATAGGTCCAGGAACGGCCTCAGGCTGTTGGCGAAAAATTGCAAGCATCCTTAACTTAAGGCCTTAATATACCCTTAATATTAAGGTGTAATTAAGTGTTAAGGCCTTAACAAAACAAGTTACCCTTATTAACCCCTTAAGTGACAACACTGCGCGAGGATGCCCGGAAATGGGTGGCCCAGGCAGACAAGGCCATGTATTTACTTCGGCAGGTCCTGGGCAATGTTGAAAATGTGCTGGGGGACTTGGAAGGAGGTATATACTAGACTTATATAGATTTATTAATACCAAGTTCGTACCCTCTGAATGAGCCTACGGGCAGGCATGGGACGCGACGATCTTAGCCGAGTCACGCCTGCCATATTCGGTTGCATCAAATTTCTGACAAGCCACATCAAATTTTTGCCAAGAAAGTCGTTTTGGGGGGTGCAAATACGCTCTAATACGAACGATTTGGTTTCCAGTGATAGGCGAGTTGATGGTCTGGCTGATGACAGGGTTGGCAATATCCAGAACACGGCCTTGGAAATTCATGATCATAAGGGTATTCTGAATGAAGCAAGCTGCGACCATTTTTTGCGATGGGCATGAAAGCCGAAAGCAATGGGCACCTTTTAAACGAGTCAAGACCGCACTAACGACGTTTTGTGTCAACTGTCCGGCTGGCCCGGGGTTCTGTGACAACACTCCTGACCCTTGTGCATGTCATACGTTGATTTCCTTGATCAGAGGTCGTCTCTGTATATTCTCTTTCCGCCGAGGACTCAAGACTCAGGCCTCAGAAGCTATAGTAGTTCCGGGTGGATGGGGGATTTGCCAGATCCGTAATTGGAATTTGACATTGAATCGACTCCTTATCGACTTATATTTATCACCGATGTTCCCGGTCGGCTCGACCGTGACGGTCCAGTGGACATGTCATGAAGAGCTGGATTTTGAGCGAGTGGTATCAGTTGTAGTGGATGCAGGGGATACGCCCTTGAGCTTGGTGAATCGGTGTGTGGGCTTGAGAGGGCTTGAGAGCTTGAGCTGCCTTAAGGATAATGAAAAAAAGAATCACGAATCAGTGGTGCAGTGACGCTCGTCGGTCACGAGACGCTGGTGCATGTCGCGGTGGGACAAACAAGGTTTAATACTGCCAAGCTTTTCAGGTAATAATATTTTCCAGTTCCGCCGGGACAGAGCAAAACATTGATTCCTTTTTTTTTTTTTTTTTTTTTTGGAGTGTTTGGGATAACGAGATCAAAGTCTGCAGAAGCATTCTGAGTCTGTCCGCTTGTGTTGCTGGTTTTGGGCCAGTCATGCCGGTGAGTTTTGTCCAGGAGGAAATGCCGTTACGCACGATTTTTTACCAGTGTGGGACTCTGGCCTTCGAGAATATTTATCCTATACCATTCATTGGCCACATACCCACTAAAACCCCCTCTGTGAGTGTCCAATCATCCGGCAGAGCGTCCTCATCCATAAGCAGACCACTCCAGGTGTTCAGCACCATGTCTTTCTTCAATGCGAGTGGGCCGAATTTAACTTTGTTCGTGAGAATGCGGTCGCGTTGTAAGGCCGAATTCACGGCGGTAAGCCATTGGTTGTGGATGCTTGCTGGACTCTGGGTTGCACCTTGATTTTTCATGACACGATTCACGCGGAGGTTCCAAATGAGATGCCAACCCACTGATACTAAAATTGCAAACAGTCTCCCTTTTTCAGGTAACGCACGGCCCCTCGGAGACCTAAATTTCACCAGGTTGCAGCCCAAGATCAATCCCCAGTTCAGGGTTGGCCAAGTATCATATTTTTTCAACCATATTTGTTTCGAGAGGGCCCAAATTAACTTCTGTTCCGGTGAGTTGCACTCCAGTGCAATGTGCTCTAAGCTCTCGATCGCGTTGCACACCTGGCAGGTCCCATTTCGCTCCAGGTGCTCAACATGGGACCAGAAACTTCCCACTCTGAATGTGTTATGAATACATTTCCAGTAAAACTCCCGTGAGCGTCGTTGCAGCATGGTGGATCGTATCGATTTCCAAATCATTGAATCAGATGGTGTATAGCTGCATATCTCGTCTACAGCGCATCGAATACGGTCGAGATTCACAAAAGTGAATTTTCGGTAAGGTTTCGCCCGTAGGGAGCATATAATATTTGTGAACACTCTTTGAGATCCCCGGGACAACATCATTCCCGGGTTTTCAAACATTAGGTCTACCCCAGTGTCTATCTCGACTGGATGTACTATTTCTTGGAATAGAATCTTGGCTGGATTTTCGGAAACCTTCTTGAATTGAGTTCTCGCAACTCTCTCATTCAACATGGCCACAACGGCCTTCAAAACTCGGAAGTTAGCGTCCAGGAGGTCATTCTCATAATGTTTCCTCTCCTTCACCAAGACTCGTGCTAAGTATTCGGATGAGGTGCAGATGAGAAGGGGAATGTTTCGCTCGCTGTTCTGCAATATCAGCAGCAGGCTGCCCAAGAGTGCAGTTGAAAATGTCAACGGAGTTTCGGCCCTATCAAACGTGAGAGACAGTTTCATACTGGCTTGTGCACCGTTGGATACCCTCATTATCTTCAACTCAATCCTCGGCCCAAATTCACCGGCATTGAGAATAATTGGGTGTAAAAAATATGTCACCATGCTCGGTGTTTCTCCAGGAATTTGATACCTTCTAGCTGGGACCTCATTAAGTGATTCCTCAGAGGCAAAGATGCGGAATCCGCTCTCGATGTCAACCAAACTGAATTTTGGATCGAACGTCATGAGCCGGTCTGGCTCTATTGCCATTTCATTGAGTTGTACCTCCTCATCCGTCAGGGTAAGCTCGTCACCGAAGTCAAGATTGGGTACGGTGGGGTTCCATTTCGGTGTAATACTGTCGATCAACATCTTCGCAGTTTCAACACATTGCCCAGGATGGTCGCAATCGAGTACTGTTCGATCTCGAAGGCATAGTGGGCAGCCACAGTTTTTCCGGCCCATTCCTGAAGGATTTATCTGGTGAGGTTTCCTCAGGTTTATTGTTCTTCGACTTGCGATTTTAAGGGCATCTTGAACCGTTCTGACTTTATGGTTCAATCTCAGGCATCTGGAGAAAACATTGATTCCTATTTGTGAGCTCTACTTGAATAGTAATAGTAACAAGACGTGCCTGCGCTTCGCTCCGGCACATTGGTAAAGTATCAAATTGGGCAGCAAGTCGGAAAGAACAGGTTTCAAAATCAGAATTGAACCTTATTCAAGGATTCCATAATATTACAAAGCACGTTGTCGGGGTCATAAGACAGAATGACCGACGAAAAGAGTGAACAGACTTGGAAAACTTGAAGAAACATCCTGGATAATAGCGGCAGATCGTCGATGTGAGATCGGATTGTCGGTTAAATGTATGATTGCACCACCAATGGGCGAAGAACAGAGAGTTATGCAGAGGTTTAGTTTCGGCTTAGCACGCAGTGTGAGAGCAACTCCTAGTCTAGTCGTATTTACGTTATGGCGCAATCCTGTGGAACTGTGGAGTCTTGGGAGGTTCACGGGCAACGACAGGTTGACGAGAGGCAACAGTCACGAGACTCAGAGGCTATTATCGACGTTTCTGACCGGTTGCAGCGCCTAAGCGGGTTCCCATGGCAGATAATGGCCCAATGTTGTATACTTCGAGGAGATGGAAGAAGCATAGTCATGAAAGCAGAAAGAGATTGCAGGGCCAACGTGTGCCAAGAACATTATAACGGGATCCGCCAGGGATGAGAGAGCAGTGCGAGCGAAGAGAGAAGCATAAAGTGCACGAGGAATCATCAAGATACAGGGCTTTTATATTGTGAATAATCCAACTTAGGTCACATATCACGGTCACATCACACGGTCCGATACTTCTGAAATCACCCATTTTCTCAGAATTCGATTAAATCTATGCTACTGAGATTGAGGAACCTCGAAACCGCGGAGAATACTGGGCGTTTTTACTGCTCTGAAATGAAAGAAATAATCCAGGCGACGAATGTGCCTGATCGTGAGCAAGGGGTGATAGCTGCCAAACTTTGATCACATAAGCGCCATTGCTCCCGGCCCCTCAGGCTGTCTGGCTCCCTCCCTGCGCTCCCCTCCTCTAAACCCTGTGCTCCAACTCCTTTAGCTCGAGTTCCCTAATACCCTTTACCTCTTGATTTCGGCTCTCCAAGTCTTCCACCATGGTCTCCAAGACATCCCCCGCCACTGTCCAGGACTCGCCCCTCTCTATTGCCAGTCACGCTACGGACGCTGCTCAGAGGAGCGCCGAGGCGGCCAAAGCCGCTGCTGAAGCAGAGGAGGCCGCAGATCAGGCCGCTGTTGATGCACAGAAAGCCGCGGCTGCCGGTAGGTCAAGTTTACATCCAACTTAATCTAATTCATGGCTTACAACTTGTCCAGCGGAGGCCGCTGCCCTAGAACATGCGGCGGATGTCGAGGCCGCGACTGACGACCTTGCTGCGATGCAAGAGGAGTCCAAGGATCGGGTCGCCATCGAGGCGGAAATCAAGGCTAAAGAGGAGGCGGTCGCGGCCGCCGAAGCGGCCACCAAGAAGGTGAATTGAAGACAAGCATTGTTCGATGTGACCAAGTTTACTTACACTCGTCGCCGTTTAGGCCGAGGCGAAATCCGCTGCTGCCAAGGCTAAGGCTGCTTCGAAAGAGAAGGCTGCGATCGACAAGGCCAAGGCGAATTATGAGAAGGAGGTTGCGGCGTTGACGAAGATCGCTTCGCAGAAGCGAGACGACGCCATCACGCACGCTGGGGAAGAGCTGAAGAAGGTGAGGTCCTCTCGGCCTTTCGTCACGCCATTATCTCATACGTATCATCGCAGGCTACCACCACCGCGTCCATCATTCGACGCAAGGAGGAGGCGGGTGCTCAAACGGCGCGGGTCAAAGCTGAGGAGAAATCTGCCAAGAAGCGTCTCGAAGCAGAGAAGGAGGCCTGGAAAGAGCGCCAAGAAGCAGAGAAGGAAGCCCACGCCTCGTTCAAGAAGGCAGAGAAGCTGGCTGCGGCGGAGTGCGCGAAAGCGCAGAAGGATGCCGTGGCGAAGCGCAAGGCCGCCATCAAGGCCATCCTCGCCAAGCGCGATGCGGCGTTCAAGGCGGCGGAGGCGGAGAAGAAAGCTGCTGAGGATAAGGAGGAGGCGGAAGTGAACGTCGCGAACAACATCGCTGCGAGCGATGACCCCGACCTCGTCCTCCCTCAAACCACCTTGGAATGGATCGCCGGTTTAATCGTACGGAATCCTTTCCCGAAGGGGCGCGAAACATTCCGCTTATGACTTTACATTTAACAGTGGGGAACCAGGTCCACGGCTGCTGCAGCAACGCCTGCCACTACCCACGCCAAGTAATTCTTCCCAGATCTGCGTCACGACTGCGAATTCTTCCCAGATCTGCTAATTTACGACTGCGAATGACGACACTAACGAGTACTCTAATGCCCCTTACTAACACAGACATACCCTCATGAATTATGACGACTGCTGCCAGTTTTTACCAGCCTGTTCCTGTTGAATCTAAGTTCAGGTTGCCCATTTGACCGTCTTTTTTGCGCCACCTTAAAGAACCGCCGTCCAATTGTTGCTTCGACGGAAATCTAAATGCATCGGGCTAAAAGCGATCGCGAATTTAGGTCTAAACATTGCTAAAAAGGCCTGAGGTGGGAGGTTAGACCGCAGAGAGAACCGAATCCCGATGGGGCAGCGTTGATTCAGAGGCACACACAAGTTTTAGTTCCTCGTGTGTTCCTCAGAAAAAGCTTTGCGATTCACGGGTGAATCCCTCCGGTTACCGCGCACTCTTCCCAATATTATGTTTCGTATTTGCCCTCGCGGAAGCGAACAGACTTGGAGAAGGGAATTCAGTTTCAGGATTACCGTGACAATTTGGATGGCGGCGCGAAATTTAAAGTCAGCACATCTTGCTATTTTTGTGTATCTATGGATTGACTCAGTAGTGGAGTATCCGTTCGAAATCCAGCCTCGCACCGACTCGAGATTGGATGTACATCATTCAAATCCAAAACCACCATAAATCATCCTTGTGAATCAAGTCCATGCTAATTGCCCCATTTCCGGTGTGAAGTTGTATTTTCTTCCCTAAATACAAATTATTGACATTAACAAGTCCTCAGGCTTGTACTGCCCCAATGACCAAGTTCCTGGGTTGGCCAGCTACCTAGTCACCTGTAGTAAACGGCTGCGACCCAGGAGACGAATGAGGCGAAACTGTGATGTATCGCGGAAAGATGTGATGAGCATTGGCTCGACTATGGGAGTGTCAACATTGAAAGCACCAATCTGTTTATGCTTTTGATAGATAGACAGAGATTCAAGCAGGGGGAAGGGGCCCCCGAAGCTGTTGAAGTTTCAGCATCTCGGGTGTGAGAAGACGAAGCTCGATGCGAGAAAACTGGATGGAAAATGTGGAGATGACCTCTATAATCGGCAGAGGCAGCTCCCACCGTCCTGTGAAGCACCAGCACGAGTGAACCAATTGTGAACGAGTGCATAAGTCCCTTTGGTCGAGCCAGCAGTCTCATCGTAGCCATAATCAGGGCGCTTCCCCGACATGACGTATTTCTGCACAACATGGAGGTCCACTGAGTTGCAAAGATTGCAGGCAGACAGAGCAACTGCCCTCCATTGGCTACAGATTTGTGCCAGTTGCAACGGGGCCCTCTTTTCGGACGGGCTGATCCGCCTGTTGTTAGGAAGAGATGCGGGGAAGATGTCCGAAATAATTTCATTCGGCGCCGTGAGGACTGGATAAACGATAGACCCAAGCTTTCCACCAATTCTTTGCACTTGGACCGAAAACCCTCGATGTAGGACTGGAAGCGCAGAAATTCCGCCTCCACCGCTGCGAGACGTGTTCGTAGTGCATGGCGCGCGATAGGAGTGTCCGATGGATCTGGGTAGCGGCGATTCTGATTGTTTACTCAGTCTGAGCCGCAGGTTGGACAGCTCGAGTCCATGAGTGCGGCGCTGTTTGTTTGCCAGGTTCGGAAATCACCGGGCATCCTATCAAGGTGACCACATCAGCGATCTGGCGAAAATCTGGAGGTCTATCTGCAGTCTCAATTCTTCACGTGTGCTTTGTCTTCTATTCCCCGGTCGCGTTGAAAATCCTGGCTGCTATCCAACCCCGCAGCATACGTCTCAGCTAGATTGCATGATACGAAAATCTCCGGTGGACTCACGCCGTACCACAGCTCACACTGGCAAACAGGAATCAATCTGCGCTCAAATCGGACCCGGTATTGATTTTTACATGTGTTCTTTCCCCCTAGTTGCGTCCTAAATTTATCAGAGAGGTAACTACCCAACAGTCGTTTGGCGGCTTTCTCCTCGATTTCATCCCGTCCTTGGCTTGTAAGTCTTGCTCACGAACCCGCAATCTTTCTTTACACCCTTGGTTTTGTTCCTCTGTGCGATATTCGAATACTTTTCGAAAATCATATAGAGGACGTGAATAGCATTTCTGGGGTAAGTACTACTTGCGGCTGTTATCCACAGACCAGCATTAATTGTCCAGGAATTTTGAGGCTTATGTATCCTTCCGGCTCTATCTCACTAATCGATCTCAAATCCCAGCCCGACCTTCGCTCTTGCAATTGTCCAATCGGTTCTGTGGCTTGGTGTCCATCGATATTCTATGACGAAATCTGGCTTGGGTGTTCCCTCCTTTTTTACCTCTCATTCTCAGATCACGCTCATTCACATGAGAGTGAGATCCATCGCCTTGCTGGCGCTAGCCTCAACTCGGCTCTCTGTAATGCTCTCCATGTCGCATGGATCGGAGACAACTGTGGCGGCCTGACGGTCCCCGTCTCGCGGGCTTTTGACCGTCCAAACACTATACACAGAGATTCGCGTTGAGCACATCCCCAGATCTCTGTCTATCGTTTTAAGGTGAATATATGCGCATTTCTAACCTCGGATGAGTCCATATATTTCCTCCGGCCATGTCGATATGTACCCACACTTCAGTTTTCCCAGTTTACACACGTAACTTTCAAGTATCTAATATTTGTGGATTGTACTCGAGCTCGACCTCGGATATGCCTCGAAACGCGGACACCTCGACCGCAATACGGGCATCAATTCGTCGTAGTCTCAATGTGACTGATAGCAGGTACTTTGCATCTCTTCCTTCCACAGCCACCACCTGGCATCTTGTTTTAATCCTTTGCGTTCGTCCTACTCAGTAATTTTAAGCGTATCTCGGAGTCAAAGAGCTTTGCTTACCTCGTCAAGACCGCTTAGTCCATAGTTATCGGCGTGTCTCATCGCATACCTTCTGTCTGGCAACGCGGTCTCTTATACACTCAGCATGCGAGTCAATTAAACGCGCCACGGCTCGCACGCGTATTCGTTTAGCAGACTTGCCTCACTAAAACAAGTGGTCGGCAGCTCAGCCTCTACCGAATCCACTTGTCGTGGCCATCTCTTGCTCACGAATTATCCTGACCTCGTTATGGTCGCATCTACCAACGATATCCGAGGCGCAGTCGCATTGATAGGTGAGAGTAAACTCCGTAGGGTTGCACAAATTAATTCAACCTCTAACTAGACGGTTCCACTCCGAGGTTGCCCATACAGTGACACGGCGTCGTAAATTTAAATGCACAACTTGCGCCTTGTATGGCACGCAAGATACAGCTTTTTCGCTTTCATCAGATCTGCGGCGAATATAAATCAGAGAAAAAGCCCTACCGCCATTAAAAAAGGAAATATGGAGGCGGGGCCAGAGTCACAAGTGCCAGTATGAGACGTCTGAAGGTAAAATAGAAAGAGGTGAACAATCATTGAATTTCGCCAGACGCGTCACTGGACGCGTCGAGCTCACGTGCCAGAAACTTGCCCGCCACCTCCTTCATCTGAGACCACCAGCAACGCAGGCCCGATGCCGACGCAGGTCAAAGAAAAAGTCTGTCTCATGTTCGTTTGCAACCTTTTTCACAACCACTTCTCTGATTTCTCTCGATTCTAGCGTCCACGACGGCTGGGGCATTGCCACCGAGCCCGGGCTCGAAGGGAACGCCATCGAGGCCGGTACGACGACGAACATGGACAAGATCGGCAGTGAACATAGTCAGCGCCGGCTCGCTGCGCATGGGACGGCCGTCGGCCTCTCAGACGGCCTCATGGGCAACTCTGAGGTAGGGTGCGTGCGAGTGGGACGTCTTAGTGCAACGGGCCATCGCTGACGTGGCGCGTACAGGCACCTCAACATCGGAGCGGGGCGGGTCGTCTGGCAGGACATCGTACGCATCGATGTCGCGATCAAGAAACGCGCGTTCCACAAGAATCCGGTAATCGTTGAATGCTTCCAGCGCGCGAAGGACGGTAACGGACGGCTGCACCTGCTGGGCTTGGTGCGCTCATTTTCTCTCTTTCATGCGAAGCTGGGGCTGATTCCATCCCTCTGATCTTCGCTAGATCTCCGACGGCGGTGTGCACTCGCACATTACGCACCTCTACGCCCTTCTCGAAGCCGCAAAGGAGCAGGGTGTGCCGCATACATACGTGCACTTCTTCGGTGATGGGCGCGACACTGCGCCGCGCTCCGCAGCGGGTTACTGCGCGGACCTGCTCGCGTTCATGGAGAAGGAGCAATACGGCGAGCTTGCGACTGTCGTCGGGCGATACTACGCGATGGACCGCGATAAGCGGTGGGAGCGCGTGAAGGTCGCGGTCGATGGACTGGTGAGCGGCGAAGGGGAGGCGCTAGATGGCGGGAAGGCTGCGGTGGATGCGATCCAGGGGAACTACGAGAAGGACGTCACAGATGAGTTTTTGAAGCCGATCGTCGTCAACGGCGATGCAGGTCGTATCAAGGGTGCGTTTTCCTCTATTCTTCAGCTCCCCTCTCTTGATCTGATCCTTTATTGTGCCGCAGACGGCGATACCCTCTTCTTCTTCAACTACCGTTCGGACCGCATGCGCGAGCTCGTCACTGTCATCGGGCTTCCCGACAAGCCGATGGAGGTCACCGTGCCCAAAGACCTCGTATGTCCCTTTCCCTACATCCCCCTCCTGCCACTCCTCTGCGATGAGATTTCTGACCGGCCCTGTAGGGCATCACCACCATGTCGCGCTACAACGCCGACTTCCCGTTCCCCGTCGCGTTCCCGCCCCAGGCAATGACGAATGTGCTCGCGGAGTGGCTGGCCGTGCATGAGGTCAAGCAAGCGCATATCGCGGGTGCGTGTCTTGCCTCTCCCTGTCCTCCCACCCTGCTTCCATTTCCGGCTCTTCGTACCGTACCATCGCTCTCATTCATTTCCGGTCGGACGTCCTTCGTGCGAGGCTACAGGCTCTTCTCCTTCCTTCCTTGTCTGCCTTTTCCTCCCGCGCTTGCTCCTATCCCGTGCCCCGCTATCTCCGGTGGTGCCAGCTACCTATGTCGTCCGGCCCCCCTTCTCTCCATCTTTATTTTCTCTCTATTGTTACTTCCCCGCGTTCTCCCTCACTACCACATTGTCCTCCATCTGCTCGGGCAGTCCACCGCCATTTTCCCGTTCTGTCTGCATACTTTCTCTACTCGCACCCCACGTATCTCCGCACACACCCTCCGTTTTCCCTGCGTTTCCTTCCTGGTTCGCAGCGGTCTCCAGGTGCGCAGGTGGCGGTGCGCCATCGTACTCCTGGCTTCATTCACGCTCCCCGTTCCGCAACCTTCCACGTCCCTGCACCCTTCCCCTTCCCCTTTTTCGCCATTCTTGCTCAACTCCCCCACCGCTCCCGTGCTCGTTCTGCCTTCGTCCGCACCAGCGTGGCCCGCGACGAGAGTGTGACCACGGCGGTGGTGCACCTTCGTGCCCTCGATCTGCTGGCTTCCTCTATCTCCTTTCTGCTCTCGTCCCTTCAATCCGCGTTGCCCCGATCTTTGCTCCCCGTCTCAGGGTCTCCCTTTCATCCCCGCTCCGACGCATGCACTCCTCTCCTCACCTTCTCCCTTCATCACTCTTTAACGCCTTGTCCCCGCCGCTTACTGTGATCACAGAGACCGAAAAATACGCCCACGTCACTTTCTTCTTCAATGGTGGAGTCGAGAAGAAGTTTGCGCTGGAGGAGCGCTTCATGATCCCCTCGCCGAAGGTCAGTGTTTCCTCCGCCCTCCTTTCGGCTTCCATCTCTACACCCACTATCCTTGTCTCCCCAGCATCCTATCACATTTTGATAGATCACTGACACACTCTTCGAAATACAGGTGGCAACGTACGACCTTCAGCCGGAGATGAGCGTGCAGGCCGTGGCGGACAAGGTGGCAAGTGTCGTGGAGAGCAAGGAGTACGACTTTGTGATGTGCAATTTCGCGCCGCCCGATATGGTAAGTATCTTCCTAATCCAGCCTCCCACCCATCTTTCGCCAAATCCGCATCCCTCGTTTCCTCGCGTGCGTTCCGTCACTGACACTTGACGCCTCCCACAGGTCGGCCACACTGGCAACTTCGACGCGGCGGTGTCCGCGATCACGCACACGGACGCGGCGGTGGGGACAGTTTACGCCGCGTGCCAGGCGGCGGGGTACGTGCTGCTCATCACAGCGGACCACGGGAACGCGGAGCAGATGCGCAATGCGGAGACGGGCGCGCCGCACACGGCGCACACGTGCAACCCCGTGCCGTTTATCCTCGCGGACTCGGGCGAGTACGCGCTCGTGCCGGAGGACGCGAAGGCGGCGGACGAGGAGGAGGGCGCCTTGTGCGATGTGGCGCCGACGGTGCTCGATCTGATGGTTTGTTTCCTTTCTTTCTCCATCTGGGTGATCCGTGTTCTGACGTGCTTTCATCGTTAGGGAATTCCGAACCGGAAGGTACCTCTATCTATGTCCTTTGCTTGCGGAGCGACTGCTGATTTTTTTCATCTCATTCAGAAATGACTGGGCGATCGCTCTTAGCGCGCAGAGAGAAAAAGTAGAAGTGAAGCACCAAAATGTATGTAGACACCCAGACCGTATAAAATGTACATGTACACTGAGAATGCAGACTGATGTTGCCGGATTCCAAACTCTAGTCCACAGAGGCGAGACTCTGTACTTACTCTCAGCTGATTCCAGGCCTGTACATCTTCATTCCCTCCGTTTGACATGACCGGCATAGCTCACCGACCCTGCAGGACCCACGATAAGAATTTGACTTGCATTGAGCTATCTTCTTGAATTCCTCGATCTCCCTTGTCGCACAGAGGGACAATCGAGCTACGGGTGCTACTTCTAGATGGCTCGCAGCGTGGCTCATACTCCAAGTCCTCTATCTTGCATTCTTCATCGCCGGGCAGATTTGAAATGCAACTCAGCAAGGAACTACATACGCCTCGAATATTTTGTACACAACCATGACGATCGTTGAACGTTGTGTCAACCACGCCTTCCAGATTCCGCTTTCGACCAACGGCGACACGGCGTTTTGTCGCAGGGATGGTCTCAACGGAAGGCCGATTTCAACATGAGCGCGGAAGATCTACACGAGCACCCAGATTCTGCGACTCCCGCTTCCTCTCCTCGTCACACGGATCAAGGCCGCCCTGGTTTAAAAGATGTTCGCTTGAGGCCAAAAGAATTTGTCTGGCACCAACTTCTTTTCTTAAATTCATATTGCTGCCCCTAAGCTATGAATCCCAACTTCCAGTATAATTGTCAGGACCCCTATGGCTACTATTGGCCAGTTAATTCCCAGGAGCACAACATGCCTAGGATCACTAAGTAGTCTGTCGGACGTGTTTTGTCACTCTTACTCCTTTGGGTGTCAGGAATTCTATTTTGGGTGCGATTATCAGTCCATTCGATTTGGATGATTTGGGGGGCTGCAATATGCTCTATTCTCACTGACCTTGCGGAAGGGAGATGGTGGTAGGAGGAAAGGACTGTTTGAAACTCCGACCGAGTTTCCCGCGCTCAAGTTAGCTGTGCACCGCGGCCGGTGGACTTGGCAACTTCAAAACCGCTGTATAGAAGTAGTTCGTTTATTACTGGCGCGCGTGGGTGGTGGCTTTCGATTTTTTGAGTTCTCATGATCTCAAACTCTATTTTGATAAATTTCAAAATCCCCAAGCGAATTTTCAAATGTTGGCAGATTTCGGCAGAAGTGAGCCAAGTTGGGCAGATTGGGGCAGATTGGGGCAAATCTGGGCACACGGGGTTTTCACTGGGCGTTAGGGCTCGTGCCACTTGGGAAACAACAGACTCCATTCTTCAAACATCCGTGCCGATAAATCTCCATGAGCGAATGTCGCTACTGGCGGTGGGTACATTTATCGACATTCTTGCCTGGTTCTGACTGCAGCTCTTGGCGCACATTTAACAATTTAACAATGTGATATTCGTCTACGCAACGAATGCTTAGGTACGGGTACCTCGACGAACCCAAATGTAGCAAAATGTCGTAAGAATCGTGATGTCGTGACAGTCGTGAATGCCGCTTGAGCGACGGCAAGAGGAAAATGAAAACGATGGTGGTGTGGTGGTTGAATGAATGTATGTTCACGATGCCGCGCGCGTAGCCATCGTCCGCTGGATGCTCCCGAAAATCCTCCCCGCCAGGCGAATTGCGCTTGTATGCCAATCCGCGGACAGATGGCTCGCTAGTTTCCGTCACATTCACATCTGTGTGATCTCATCACTCAGTTTCTTCACACGCCGTACACGTGGGTCAGATTGACAAATATTTATAATTAGCGCTGTCTCGCTAGATTTTATTTCTGGCATCAAGTACCGTCCGCTTGATCGGTTGTCGACTCGCCTCGTGGGATGCCACCTTATTATCACGGACTAGGAACGTGCAGTACTTCTGGCTTCTGGACTCACTGAAATTCACTGCTCTGAGACGCCGATAGGGTACTATTGCGAACCCGTTCCTCAACAAAATGGGCTTGGGCAAGGCTTGGGGTGAGACTCTCGTACACGCGGTGGCAGTGCTGATCGTCGATCCCCGCCTTGTGATCCTCGTACAACAGTTGAGCAGTAAACTAACATGTGCGTTTCCCTGGTATAAGCTGATGTACTGTAATCCGTTCTCGACAAGGAACTCACCAAATCAACTGTTATGATCTGCATTTATACGAGGCCTCGTTCTTCAGTTTGTGCGACTCTCATTTCCTCCTCTTCCAAAAAATGATCTTGTCCTTGAAGTCTACCGCCTTTGCTCTGCTCGCCGTTGTCGTGACTAACGCGCGCGCTGAGACCCACACTGTCACTTTCAACAACAAGTACGCTCTGAAAATTTTCTACGAGTCCTCTCACTAATAATACCTCCAGCTGTGGGTTCGGAACTGTATGTCGTGCAGTATTTTATCCGAGAACTTCCGTATGGATGCACATTCTCTCCAGCCCATGCTCATCCAGGGCGCCAACGTTCTCTCCACCGGCGGAGGTACGCGATAACTCCTGTTTCCATCTATACCATTTCCGTGCGGACTAACCTCGTTCTCAGCATATACCATCAACGGCCCCTCTCCTCCGCCATCGCATACCTGCAGACCGGTGCGCATTACTAAGATCTCACGAGAATGACCGCCCCTAATCATCCCCACATCTAGGCGGATGCGGTTTCAACGGCGAAGGATGCACCATGGTTGAGACGACCCTCAGAAACCCTCCCTCGCCGGGCGCAGGTTCCAGCACCGACCTGACCCTGATCTACCCGTGAGAATCCCTAACTCTCCTCGCCCCAGCACTCGCACTCATCCTCACATAGCCACGCATTCTCGGTGACCACCGGGTTTGGGTACTACAACGGCTGCAACGGCGCGGGAGCGGACTGTAAGCACATCTCGTACATCATCATTTGATAATTTGTCTCATACCATGTCTCTACCAGGCACGTCCAGCAGCTGCTCCACGGCATTCCACTCGAGCGGTGACACCACCGTCCAGGTCGCTTGTCAAGCCAACGATGTGGACCTGGTGGTATGTCTGTTGTGAGGGTTGTTCGTCTCGTGTACTCACTTTGTGTTTCCAGATCACTTTCTGCCTGTGAATATACCATGCCGTACCTCGCTAGGGCATCGTGTTGTTTGAGAATAATTTTGAGGCGAACTGCCTTGTTACACTCGTTTATAATTAATTCGATCAGCGTGATATACGTACATGCTTGCCGTCTCTGCTGCTATGAGTTGGTGTAGTTCGCGACTGAAAGCGATCCTCACCGAGTGTGGGTACTGTCATGGCGAAAGCACGTTGGCATCACGTAGCAAACGAAGCAGCACCTCCAAATTCTGATCAGGCGCTGCGCGAGCCATCACATCGAGGATTTAGGGAAACCCGCCTTGTGTAAACCGGGCATACTCTAGACCATGGTAACGGATGCTGGGGAACGAGGGTTACTATGATGGCGACGGACATGCATCACGTAGCAAACGAAGCTGCACGCCCAAGTTCCGGCGAGACGCTACGCGGTTCAGCCCACGAGAATTCAGAGTAGCCCGCCTTGTGGAAACCTTATAGATAGACCATGGTGGCGTATGCAGGAGAAAGAGGGCTGGCTGTTTATCCGTTGGGTTTGGCGCGTGCATGGGAATCGGGCCGCAGGCGCGAACAAGTGGGCCGTAATGCGCTCGCATCGTGGATAGCATGATGTATGACACGAGCGGCACGCTGCAATTTGGCGAAACGAACGACGAACCAGGCTCAGACTTGAAGGTCGGATTGTGTTACTCCGGGGGTGCAGAGTGCGCCGGAAGCAGAATGGGAGAGTAATCAGCGAGAAGCAGACCAAATTTACAGCGGATGGCCATGCTGAGGCAGTTGCTGCCACTGCAAGATGGCCGTATGGCGAGAAAAAGATAGAGATCGGCGGTAGACCGCAATATAGACGTGAGAAGTACAGAACTAGCTGTTACGAAGATGCCACAGTCAACAATCATCAACCCTAAAGGCAGTGGAAACGCACCTAGCCCTCGAGCTGCCCACCCTTTAGACTCAAAATAGAACATTATGAAAGAAGTTCAGCCCGTCCCTTTGGCCGCGGAGTAAACCGGTACTTGTCGTGCCGAACGGGAGATCTTATTACCCTGGCCTTCCAGGCTAGGCGCAGAGCACCTGCGGCGAAGAGCGGAGATTAGTTGAGAAAAGCTGATCCCACGGTCAGGTGCATGTGCACGGACCATGAGTGAGTCACTCGGCGTCGCGGCCCGAATTGAGCTCTTTTCCTTAAGCGCCCATGAGGCGTTGGAGTAATACGACACTCGTCTTGCTTCGCTGTAGGAAACGACACAGGAATCATTCGCTTACTGCGGCACATATCAGTACCTGCATGCTGCATCTGCCAAAACTTCACGCGTAGATGCACACTCACAACCTTCTGATTTCTAACTACGGCTGTGGTCGCTTCTTGGGCATCTGGTGTCTAGCTGAGGTTTCGCGTGAAAGCACCCGCGTTGAAAGAAAGAGCACGCTGTGGTTCTCGTGGTACAGGTTGCCATTTCACCTGGTGGTCCACTGTTCTCTGAAATCGCTTCGTAGGGTTTTCAACCCGCTTCGTTTCTGCCTACGAATCAAGGGCTCTCCTTCTGGGCCCGCCGAGTCGGCATCGTATAATGCGCTTCAAGTAAGACCCAGAATGCACTCTTCAGCGAGGGCGTACCTTGGGAGGGGGGCTTCAAATCCTAATCTAGTGTCGAGTCGGAGTCTTCCGCCCATCTGCTCAATCCAATGACACCTGTCCTTGGATAATTTTCATTGCGCATAGTGACTCGCCACGACTGTCGGGCGCCGAAGGTCGCCTAGAAGAGCTAGCGTCGCCCGCGAAAGAGGACTTCTCGCTTGTGGAAAAGAGGGGGGCCTCGTTTCGCAGATGTATGTTTTTATATCACGATTACCAAATTGCGCCCCCTCACGCGGCACACTCTTGTCGGGTAGATGTCCGTGTCTGATGCGAAAAACACGAGATCATTCCAGAACGCTGGTCCCTATTTTCTTGCTCTCATGTACGCCTATTTCATTACCTAATAATCACCCAAAGCATCATTGTACACCTTCTATCCCCTGTTATTCATCTCTCGTAATCGCCTGTAGCCTACACGCCGTATCGGCCTTGCTCAGGACGTATCACCGACCCCGACTATATCACTATTTTGTCGATCTTCCCTTCGCCTTTTAGCCGTAGTTGGACACCCGGGCCCGCAGCAAAATCGGGGCGCGATCCTCGATCTTGAGAACACGGTCGAAGAGAACCCTCGATCTGAGTGTCAGAGCTCCGCCGCTCGCCGTCCAGCCGTGTATAAAGACATGGTGCGTCGGCACCTTCTCACTTTCCATTCCCATCCACTTTTCCATTAACATGCCTTCCTTCTTCTCGTCAAAGACTAAACAGCTCAAGAGCCCAGCCTGCCCCTCAAAATCACTGTTGCAACACTTCAACGACGATTTCTACGGGTCGTCTTCAGCTGCTTGCTTTTCCACGCCGTCAACACCGAAAAGCGCTGCATCCTCCTTGATACTATCAAATCATATGTTCGACCCCCAGCAGTCCATATACGTCTCTTTCTTCCCGTTCATGACAGAGAGAACTTGCGACCGAGGTGAGTTGTTTAATGGCTTGACTTGTATGCATTGCTCAACAAGCCATGCGTGTCTAGATCACTCGACTGACACTGACTCGAACGACTCGCAATGTGACACAAGTTCCTTATACGAGACGTCGCCTGCACCTGTGGCATCACATGGGCACTCGCCTGGTCGGAATGCCAATTCAAAACCCCTGCGCCCTGCGCTAAAGAAGACCACAAGTGGCGCGTCCACCTCGACCAGGTCCAGCACTCAAGGTGCGTGTCCGTCCCCTTCTAACTACCGACGATTAATTAACTATTTGAAACAGGACGACACGTGTCCTTCGATTTCCCGGGTCGGCCCGATGATGCGACGTTCACCATGCATTCCTTGTTCGGGTACACGTACCTTGACCACGCCCCGATCTCTTACGACATCGCACACCCGCCTACGTCCCGGAGTATCCTCGATCGCCGCACGCGCGCGCCGATCGCACACGACACGCTCGACGAGCCTGCCACCAACCCCCCACGACATACGCAGCTCGTTCTGAAATGCCACCTGTTTCCGTGGGAGGTCGTGGTGCGCCCGAACGACTCAAACTCCTGCCCGTCGCACGAGAAGCAGCCATACGACTGTGAGTGCCAGCGCGCGATTACGAACCTCGACGTCCTGCACGCGCTGCACGACACGCTCTCTGAGCGTGTCACCGAGGACGAGTGGGTGCGCCTCGGACGCAGCAAGTGCCTGCAGCGCCGCATCTCGCGCGCATACGAGCAGCGGTGCAGTGCGCGGGGCGCTGGGTGGGAGGACGGTGTCCGGCGGATCGACTGGCTGGAGGGCCGTACAAGGCTCGTCGGAATTGAGATGTCCGGCTCAAAAGACGCTATGTCGACTCTGGGCAACCTTGTCTTCAAAAGCCCGGTGTAATGTCTGGGCACCCACTCTCATTTTTCTCTCTCGCTGGACGACGCACATGATATTTTTATTTCTCTGGACATATTTCTCGGAACATTACGATACTCAAATTCAATTCACGGTATATACTTTGTTGTACGTTTATGTAGATGATGAAAATTACGACGAACCTGTCTTACGTTGGTATTCACCGGACCGAATACTTGTAATGAATACACCTGTTCATGCACTATTAATCTCGCGCAGTACCTTGTCAAGCGCCACCAGATCTATTGAGCGAAAGCTGTTTCAATTTTCATGCATCATGTCCGGGACTTCCAGGGCCAAACGTGACTTCCAGGGCCAAACGCGAAATATATGCCTCAAGCTATTGAATAAAGCCTGAATGCTATTTCTGCTTGCCGGAACTCCACTTGGCTATTTCTGCTCCTTATCTTTGCTGATATTGATCTTGGCGAAGCTCAGAGATAGGTGGACATAATACGGCCACGGAGTGTGCACGGTGGAGTTTACAGCGTTTCCCGCGAAGTACGGCGTAAATTACAACGTTACGTGCCCTGTAGGGCATCTGGGCATCTGTTCTAAGCATATTTAAAGTCGGTTTAGTGGAATCTGGCAATGCCACTGCCAGATCGCCCCTTGGCCAATACAGTATCAATCCCTATTACGTTCAAGTTGTCCCTGCTTGGTTGATGTCGAACGCGTCGGGCAACACGTGATGTGGACTGACCCAGAGTTCTCTTGCCAAGCTGGAGCGCAAACGTCGAGAGTTCGCTGTCGGAGCCACCAAGTTTGGACACGGTTAATGCAGTGCAAGGCGAGGGCAA
The DNA here is from genome assembly GCA_029204085.1 of Mycena sp. CBHHK59/15. Lineage (NCBI taxonomy): Eukaryota > Fungi > Basidiomycota > Agaricomycetes > Agaricales > Mycenaceae > Mycena > Mycena sp. CBHHK59/15. The sequence continues at coordinate 209,794 of JARGXW010000203.1, forward strand.
GCAGTGCTGCAGGAGTGACACAGATTTAGATTTGCGGTCCGTGGATCCGCGCGTCCGAGCTCAAGTTGCCAAGTGGCCAGTCTCACCAGAAACGATGAAACTCACGGACACGGATGATTTCAGTGGCATACTTGAACTGAGTAGATTTCAAGCCGGTTTCAAGTGCCTCAAATCGGAAATGTAACGAGGAGGCACAGTCGGTTTCAATTTAACGTAAACGAGGTTAGGGTTAGGAGAGCGGAAGATCATAAAAAACGGTCTGCCCAGCCGAGTGGCCGTGGCAGAACTGGAAAATATTGAGACGGTGCATGAGCCTAAGCCCACACAAGCCGCAGGCGCACTCTGTATGGACAGGGTCGCCGTGCTATGGAGTGTTCCCACGGCCCACAGACCCAGGGAGGTGAAGGGGCCTATGCCATCAAGGTAAGTATGAGTTGTACAGAACATGGGTCGTCGTTTTATACCATCGGAGCACGCACGGACCATTTCCTCTACGCGATGTTTGGCCTTCATTAATTGATTTGCCATCAGTGCACATTCATCCCTGCTTCGACGAGCTGTCTCGGTAACCCAGACGCTCGGTGTGATCCGGCGGAGTTTGAATAAATCATGAGAAAAATGGACATGGATCACACCTGAATGTCTGGGGCATTTCATATACAAACACCCCCCATCGAGTCACACCCTTTGTCCTTCCTCCTCCCACCCAACTTCTGGCCTCACGACTGTTCCTGTACACTCATGTACATCATAGACTGGGTCTCCAAGTTTTCCCTGATTTTTTACCTTGCTTTTTGGCCCAGCTGGCAGCCGGAAATGACATGCCAGTTTGGTGCTATCTAATGCTATCTAACCTTCTATTGACCTCCATACAGCCAAAAAAAATGGCTTAAATACTATGATGCTTTGTATATTTGAGATGGAGCACTTTCCGGAAGGTTTTGAGGGTGCTGGGACATACAAGAGACAATGTCAACCCAAGTGTGACATTGGAGTGTGACTCAATGGGGGGTGTTTGTATACCAAATGCCCCAGACATTCAGGTGTGATCCATGTCCATCTTTTTCTCATGATTTATTCAAACTCTGCCGGATCACACCAAACGTCCGGGTTACCGAGACAGGGTGACGAGCAAAAGATGAAGCCACAAGCACGTAGAATTCATCGAGGACCCATGCACCAAGTAGATATTGTGGATATAAAGATTGGTAAACTGCCCACTCCTCGAAAGGACGAGGGCATAAATGTCCGTACGGATAGCGAAGATATCACGACCAGTAACGCACCGACACCTAAGAAAAAATATTGAAATAGGCATCATACATTAACGGAAGAGTGTACCTCATAATTCAATGTTGTCTACGGCCTCGGCAAGTTGGGAAGCATAATTTCCGAGATCATGTTCCACGATATACACGCATGCGGGACAGCTGTCCATCGCAGCCCTATGCACGGGTGAGATGTTGAGAGCTTCAGCTTCAGCAGTACTGTACCGGTGTGTATGGTAGCAACCGTAACACGTAACAGGGCACCAAAATGTTGCCTAAATCGTGCCCGTAACGCCCCAAAATCGACTTTTGGAGCTATTTTAGGCGATTTTTCGGCCCTGTGGGGCCGCAAGTTGCCTTTTTCGGAATGTTCGGACCCTAATAAGGGAACTGGTTGCTAACTTTCGAAAGTTACATCAGCGTAATGCCTCCTCAGCGGTTGCTACCATACACGCCGGTACAGTATATCCAAGCAGGGGCCTCCCAGACACGAAGCGCCACCTGTTTACAAGAAGACCTTGAGACTGCTCACAAATTATTTGCCTGCTTCAACTTTTGATGAATGCTAAGGATTACTGTTTTGGGTATGACGGGCTCTATCCGGCTCTGGGTCACCGACACACCAACAAATTCATTATCCTTTGAAACTTCAAGTTTGTAAGGCATAAGTTTGCGAAAGCACTACAATAAATACATCCTGATATTGTCTGCCTATTCTGTTTTTTTGGGGGGGATCCAACAACTCTTGGAGCAGAAGTCACTTCCGCTCCTGCAGACGGCCTGGACTGGGCCCATCCCGAAAAGGTCGGTGATCCATACCAAAAGCAGTAATCCTTAGCATTCATCAAAAGTTGATGCGGGCAAAAAATTCGTGAGCAGTCTCAAGGTTTTCAGAAACAGCTGTAACGTGGTTTTGGAACCACTGCGCAGGAAGTGTTTCGAAGGTGGCTCAGCCCCCAAAAAGCAAGTGCCGCACTTGCTGTCGAAGGCAGCACACAGGTATATCAAACACGGCCCTGTGCCGTGTTTCAACTGATGTGCTGCCCTTCCCAATCAAGTGTGTGCGCTGCATCTTGTATATCCTCTGGCTTTTTCGCAATGGAAGTCGACAGAATCACAGGATCGGAGAATAAAATCGGGGGCTGTTTCAAGAGAATCTTTCTCGAATATGCGCAGGCCAGAGAGTGGAGGAGGAGCGTCGCGAATCCGGGCAGCCATGGTGGGAGGAAAAGACGGGGTTTGAAGCACAGGATCTTCCGTCTTCTCTCACATCAGGCAGTGTGCAGTAGTTGAGCGTTCTTGAGCACTTCTTGAGCACTTGCTTCAGTGCTAGAAAACAAACTTTCTGCAGCCTAGTGTTGTGCGGGTCGGACCCAAGCCTGAGACCCGGGCTTGGGTCTCTCGCCTATTTTCCAATAATGTTTGAACTTAAAACCACGGCAGCCATCATGTTTGCTGCTGCTTGGGCTACTTCAACAATGCATTGCACTTCCCCGCATCCTAATGTTGGTGATGGGCAACACTATAGGGAAATTTCAACTCCGACATTCTTTTCCCACACACCAAGACCAAACAAAATTGCGGTCACTTTTCTTAATTCACATGTAGGGCACAATTGAGAATATATTTTGTGTGTAAGAAAGGCTCCGAAACAGATTGTAAGAAAAGTCTTCCAGGCAGATTTTTATAAAATGATCCCATTGAGGAATATTCTTGCAAAAGCGGGTTGAAACTACTTGCTTTCTGGTGTTAAAGGCCCTAATCGAAAATTCTGTCCCAAAGATTTTGTTCTAAAGGTAATTTTGAATTGGAGGGGTGGGAGAGTTCAGGGAAAACGGTGCAGTGAATATTGAGAAACACGGTCACGAAATCACCACGTTTAGATGCATTATGTAAGCTAATTACAATGTTTGGAAGGTTGTTTCACGCGATATCCACACAATTTGGGACGTAAAGCACTTCTAGAGTCTTTGTCTTGCTACTTAAAAGATATTTCAAGAGTCCCTGGCAGTTTCCTGTACCTATATACTCCCATCTATTATCTATTATACAAAAGACGACGGCCATGTCCTCTGTACTTACACAAGACAACTTATATGTCTCCGATAACCTGATTGGCTGCTCAATGATCAGCTGCTGATGCCAAGTTGATCCAGGTGAAACCAGCCGAAGGCGACCGATCAATTTTGCATGTGACCACGTCCAGCCTGGTGCATGAGTTCTCATGGATGGCTGTTTATGGTTGATTTAGCCAACGACGACGTGCAACTTCTGCCATCGAGATGCATTGTCGAAATCTCCCGAGTAAATACTCACATCCTGGCATCCAGGATTTTCTCACTGACCTTGATTTCACAGGACTTCAGATGTTTCTCATCCTGTGCAGCTCAGTCGGTACTCATTGGGTCAGAAACAACGCCAAGAGGGAAACCCTGGAAAATAACAAGCCAGCGGTAAGAATGCAATTAGTGATGCAGATTATGGCTCACAGATTTCAAGCCTTCAGCATAAACAAATTCATGTCGCTCTGAAGCTCAGTGGGCCTGACAACAGCGAGAACTTGCAGTGACGATCAATCTCAGTTATTGACACCAGATGATCATCGAAGTTGTCGATCCAAGGCTCAAAAATTCCGTAGGCAAATAGAAGATGCAGAACGGCGGCTGGATATTGCTCCAGATTGTGGTGTGTGAATGCTGCCAACATCTGAGACAGTTGCTGAATGCAATACTTACACACAGATTCGATCAGGATCTCAGCAAAATCCTTGACCACAACTTCATCGACAATTGGTCCAGACATCGCAGGGAGAGTTATCGAGATAGGATGTCGCAGCACTTTCATCGTTGACATGGTGATCTTGAACCTAATTCAAAGCTAACATTGTACTCTGAACGAATACATTTTCACACCGCCTACGGGTGTGGGCTGAGGTCTGATACGAAATCAGTATGCAGTGTAACTCTTTTGTGATCCCTCCACAGGTGCCGTTTAATTTGATTATAATATTTTTGCCTACATGATATGCATTGTGCAACGAGGACATAGATTTTCAGTCGACACCGCCTACGGGTGCGGGCTGATGTGCAGACCACGATGGGTTTCAATTCTTTGTTAGACACGAGGACGCGAGGAACCAACCAATAGGTTGGTGACGAGCATCCCCTGAATTCAAAGATTTCGGACAACATCACATAGTTGCTCAGTCAATCTGATTTGTATTACTGTAGTGGAGTACGGGTTCCTGCTAGTACTGATTAAATTACAGAACGTCGGCCGAGCGAGCATTGGGCTGTGTCACCATTCACCAATGAGCACGGGGCAAGAGGGTAAGCAGAAATGACAAGGTGAATCATTATATAAGCCGAATCCGAGACATTTTCGACACATCAGACCTAAAGTTCTGTTTGTGAATGACCAAGCGACCACTTATGCATGTGACCGAAACCTGGAGTACTTCCCCCACATACACAGGGCTACATAAAATCTGCAGAATATTCACGTGACCCCGGAAACATGACTGAAGCTCCCCTGAAGTTTTCCCCAGCCACTGAGGTAGGCAGTGGTCCGCAAGGTAGAGCTTTTTGCTTTTTACCCGAATCAAAGGTTTCCCGAATGGATCTTAGGAATGGTGAATTCGGGGTTCACAGATAAATTAGGGAGGGTGAAATGCATAGCACCGGCAGATCTGCAGAATTCTGCCCGGTTGATGAACAGCGATGATTTTGCTGATATAGCTGTTTCCGTCAAGTAAAGTGCCTCAAATACTCTGTAGAGATGCCGATTCTTTCACTTTTGTACTGGACCTTGTTTTTTTCAGGTAAGATACCGCCCCACCGCGCAAAACAGATTGATCTTCATCTCCTTCCCCTGCAACTCTTGTTTAAACCAAAATTACACCAGGATACCAGTTACTCACTCTCATACTGTGAACTCCTTGGATATCTTACCAGAGCATCTGCGTGATACCATGGCTCACAAAACATATTTCCTTGTATCCCCCTTGTTAGATAGGTTTCCGATGTGATTTGAGCCTTATAGATCCGTGCATGCCAGATAAATTCAGGGCAGTTCTTGACTATCCAGAGGAGTACATTGAATGGAAGGACAGGGAGGGGTACGGTGGTTCACCGAGGTGAATGTTTTACTGCATCGTTGAGAAGAACACACCACAAATAATCAAGGAACACCACCCTCAGGAACAGTGGTTGATATCTTCTCTCAGACCTGGGCCTGTACTGTATAATCTATTCCCCCACTTCTTATTATGTATACCTACCTATACCTACTCAGTCGAGTTCGCATGTGCTCCGCGCCCAGAGTCCATCAATCAATTACCCGAAGTGGATGTTGTCCGCTGATTTCGGAATTCATCTGAGTCTCTCCGGCAAACCGTACGTGACAGGCCAAAAAAATTGTCCAGACCCTCGATTTTTGTCCAGACACAACCTAGCTTCTCTGTCCAAATCCCCATTTTCTGTCCGGAAATCACCTAGCCTCCGACCCAAAGTCGCCAAAATTTTGTCCGGACCCGGACCTAGCCTCGAATGGCATTATCAGGGTCCTATCAGCGCCCATCATCAAGACTTGATTTACGTGGGCGCTTGCGCGTAAAAGGCGTCGAGAATTTGAAGGTACTTCTGGTCAACTTCTGGTTACGCTTTCTTCCACCTTGATCTCCTGCCCCTCACCCCTCCGTCCTTCTATTGTGTTATCCTGACGCATTAATACGCACTCTTTCTTCCAGGCTCTGTTTTTACCTCGAGCGACGAATCCCACCGAACGATGAACACCTTCGCGTGCTTCTTCGTCGCATTGATCACTGTGCTCGTTGCGGAGGCGCGTCTTCTCTGAACTCTGCGATTTTGGACTTACGAAGGATACTTGTAGGTTCGCGCGGATTGTGCGGGCGCCTCCCAAGCCGTACCGCTGTACCGCGACTGGAATAGCGCCATCTCAGATCATTTTTATACGGTACGCCACGCGCGCCCCCGCATCCGTACTCCAACCTCACCTCTTGCACTTATTCCAGACGGATCTCGCGGAGTACAACTCTGCCAACGCCGGCGGGTACACCCCCGAGGGCATCCGCTCGCTCGTCTTCAGCACCCAGGTCGCCGGCTCCGTGCAGTTCATCCGCCTCTGGAACGGGAACACCGGCGTCGGCGACCACTTCTACACCACCAACGCGACCGAGGCACAGGCCGCCACGGGCGGCGGGTACGTAATCGAGAACAAGGCGACGATGTACATTTACCCGACGCAGCTCTGCGGGAGCGTGCCGCTCTACCGCTTGTACAGCCAGGGCGGGACGGACCACTTCTACACGATCAGCGCGACGGAGCGCGACGGGGCGGCGGCCGGGGAGTGGACGTATGAGTGGATTGCGGGCTATGTGTTTGGCCCCCGCGAACGCGTCGTCAGTCACTTCGGCAAGCCTGCCTGTTGCCCACAAGTCCACGACTACGTCCACATCTTCGTCTGCGTCTGCGTCTACGTCTGCGGTGGCGGCCGCCGGCACCCCCTCCGCGGCGGACGTGCCGACGGGGCCGGTGACTGTCCTACCTGCGCCCACGACGATGCTCGGTGGCTCGCTCGCGGACTCCCTCCCTCCTCCTCGTACGCCGACTTTATTTTTATTCGCTGTCCCTTCTCATTCATCCACAGGGCAACTGCTGGAAGCAGTGCGGCCATCAGGGTGCGCCTGGGCCTGGCTCCTGCTTTGTTAGCTTGCTTGCACTCGTTGCGGCTCTACTGTGAAGTGGTGTGGGGGAGATGGACCTAAAAAATAGTAAAAATTTATGTACACGTTCGCTACGAACACAACCTGTTGTCGACACCATTCGTTTTGCCCACAATCATTAATTATATTTGCTTCCCTAGGATAACACTACTCTGTGGTGGCAGCGGCCGGACTTGTTGTTGACGAGAACTGTACGGTTGCGACCGGAAGTTCAGTCACAGGTCACAAACCAGGCTGAACTGAACATTTTCCAATTATGTCACAGGTCACTGAAGGGCCTGAACATTTGGCCGTTTTGCCCCAGCCAGGGCTCAAAAATGGATTTTTTTCTCCCGCTCATTCTCTGTACTCTCACAGTTCCTGCAAGCATTTTTGACTTAGTTCCAGGGGTTTGATTTGATTTAATTGTCAAGGGTAACAGTACCTAGCTACTAGGCTATGCGGCTGTACTCTACATATAGTAGAACGTGGTAAATGTGTATACTAGTGGGGTCCAGTGGTAATCTATTTTTCGGACAGAAGATATCAATATAAAAGATGATGCACATGGGAAAGCTAGTATAAAATCGGGTACTCGTTGAGTTGGAGGGTGAGAAGGACTGTGAATTGAGGGTATGTATTATAGGACAGGATGGTATGAGAGGGGTACTATATTGCGCTGGGAACCTGGCCACCTTAAGGGTTCTGACGATGCACAAGGGCATGAGGGAGTGCTACCCACCCGGTATTAACTCTGTAAAATATGATTGACATACTGAAAGATTCGATAACTCGAATGTAACGCATAATATGCCAGTTGCTTGCTTGCATAGAGTAAGAGAAAAATACAGGCAGCTTATTGGCTATGTAACAATTAATTTCAGGGTGTTAGGCTACTCTCTGGAGAGGTTTTTCAACCAGAGGGAACGACTGCAGCCAAACCAGGACCAAAATGGAGGGGAGTTGGTGACTTCCAAACATCTGCAAGTGAAATATTACCCGATTTGAAGATCACATGGTAGGTAGGTTGACTGAGAGGGTTGAAATAAAGAAAACAGCCCCAGTTATTTGATTGACAGAATGAACACCCTTGCTTCTCACCGCTGCTGCCTCAGCTCCTTCTGCCTTTTTGAACTTACAGGACAGTCTTGTGGTTGTTTATCTACTCTGAGGGTCTTTTCCTCACTGCTATCTGGACAGAATAAGCCAAAGAATCTGTCTACAAGAGTGTGAAGTCCACCTACAAGGCCTTAGTTTGCTGCTGCCAAAAAAGCAATTATTGTTGGACCTCTCTCACAAAGTGATTATCCAGTTACTTAAGTTTTAACTACATCAAAATTGTCACTTCCACCTGCTTAGCAGCAAAGAGGTGACAAAGAGCATCATAAGAAAATCATGCACTGTGTTGTGGTGATTTCTCTTCATGGTATAGCTTTCCAAGCTTTGTTCCTTTGAGTTGTTTGATAAGACCAAAGGTCACTGAGTCAATGCAAATGCTGGCAGCAATAGTGTTGGCAAGGTTTGGTTTGGTTCAGGTTCAGGGAGCTTTATCTGAACGCTGAACCTGAACCTCCCATTCGGTTCAGGGATCACCTGAACCTTGAACCTGAGTGCACACATTCACGTTCAGTTTGGTGTTCGAACTTGAACTGAACCTGAAAAGATCACTCTTGCATCCAAGGTTAAATTGCAGGTTTAATAAATAGGGAAGTATACCAATATTCAACCTGTGTGTTTCAAACCACTCCGAGCAACAGGAACATTTCTTGACAATTTCTTCATCTCCCTCCGCCTTGGTAAGATATGTGGCTTACACGTGACCAAGCATTGACACATCTGCCCACATCTGCCCAGACAATTCAATCTGAGCACTCAATAGGCACCTAGAACTCAGCTGAGTACCTGTATAAACAATTAGCCACTGAAATAGTCAAAATAGAAAGGAGAAACAGCCTGAAATATTGAAAAATCCATCGCAAGTGGGTGATTTTGGGTTCAGGGTTCAAGACATTCAGCAAAAAATCCTCTCATCCTAAGCTGAACCGAAATTGGTGTTCAGGTTCAGCAAATTGCTGAACCTTGAACCTGAACCTGGCCTTCAGTTCGGTTCAGTTCAGTTTCGAACCAATTTTTGAACTGGACCTTGCCACCACTAGGCAGCAGACAACAGCATAGGCTGAACTTGGATTTCAATTAGATACTTATGTATGGATATGAGTGTATTTGAAGAATAGAAATCTCATAAATATTAATCTTGCATGAGGTGCATGGTACAACTACTCGGAATGGTGTGCTCCCCCTTCTGTAGCCAGTTACCAGCATACAAAAATTTTCGCGGCGGCAAGTCCAAAATCAGCCAAAACGGTGATCCTGGCTAGTGCTGCCACGAGGTGATTCACCTCGCCTCGGACCGTTGCCATATATGGCAACTCGAGGTGGCATCACCTCGGCTCTGTCGAGGTACTCCGAGCTCGTTTGATGCACTTTCTTTCACGGTCGCAAGCGCTCTCCGCACTCACTGTACTTCCAGCCTTTTCTGGTGCCATTATATTGTAATTGCTGTATTTTTCTGTGTAAACCCACCAGGCATACCTATTATACTGTGCCTGCAAAAAAACATGGTGATGTCATTAGTTTGCACCTTCCGGAGAGCGCAGAAAGTGAGTGAAGACGGGGTCGATTAGAAGTCCTTGAATGCACCCAAAAAATCTCAAATTATTTGAGATTGTTCTCTCGGAGGTAAAGAATTTTTGCAAGTGAGAATTGTAAGAAAAACGAAGTATTGGGGCCCTGGTCCGTTATGTTACTTCAACCGAATTTAGGCTCTATTGATCAGTTCTTGAGTTTTGGGACGAGAAAAAAATGTACGGTCATGTTCTGAGATATTCTGAGCCAGTCTATGGTAAAGTGCATTGATTTATGGTGTGCAGAGTGCAGGTCGACGATGGTGCGAAGGCGTGGGAAACCACACTTCCTTTATGGACAACAAGCCCGAGGTCATCGAGGTACCTCAAGCTGTACCGCGGTTGATGGCCCATCACCTCAAGGTACCTCGACCTCACTCGCAGCAGCACTAATCCTGGCCAGGCGTGGGAACCTCTTTGATGGCAATTGATGCCTTCGTTTTCCGTCGTCTCGCGGCCACGCCTCCACCTCGTCCCGCCCACGCCACATGTCTGTCCATGTCCAGGCCCTCGTCTCGCGCTCGTGCACCACGTCCACGGGGGGTGCCGCTTCGCCCTCTTCATCTGCCCCATCTGCCGGGTTGGCTCCTTGACCATGACCACAACCTAGCGCTCCCCCACAGCCATGCCCATGCCTGTGCCCGTGTGCAGGCTCCGTTCCCGCCACAGAGTTGTGCCCATAGTCATGGGCCCAGAAACGACAGCCTTCACTTTAGTTACACCTTAACTCATGTGTTAGTGATATTCACACATATGCAATAGATTTCGCACCTTTTTTATAGCATGAAACAGCAGTGCCA